>WPDF01000027.1:0-194238 GCA_019137265.1 Neonectria coccinea
CTTTACTATTAGATAGTACTAAATATAAGACTATTAGAATATATATATACGATTTAGTATAGCTTTAGGCTGACTAATAAAGATACCTATATAATACTTTTCTATATACCCTCTTAAAGGATCGCTATTAAGTTAAGGTATTATTTTTAGTCCCTTTCTACTACTAAATTACTAGCTTCCTTAAAGTATATAGTAAGCTATTTATACTAATGCTTATTAAAATAGTAAATATAAGTATTATAATTAATTACTTTTTAACTTACTTTTATACTATAATTACTATAATTATTCTAAAAGCTAATAAAACCTTAGCGTAATAATAAACTATATTAGGCTAGTAACTAATTTCCCTACTTAATATAATTAGTAAAATTATTAAAATAGTTATTAGCTAGTATATTATAATTATAATAAAAGTAAAGGGGTTATTACCCTTAGGGTAGATAGGTAATAAACTAAAGAAATCTATAGAACTTATACTAATAGTTATTATAAAAGTAGTATATATAGCTTAAAGCTAATATAGCTTTACCTCTTTCCTTTAACTAGATTTTATAAGGGCCTTTAATAAAGTAGATTATAAATAACTTATTATAACCTTATAATAGATAGACTTCCCTAGATAGCTCCTTATATAGCTTAATAGCTACCTTATAGCATAAATAGTATACCTTTAATTTAATAGTTAAATCTTTAACCTTATTAAAGTCTAAGTAGGTATCCCTTAAGGATCCTTCTTATTATCTATTTTATTTATCCTTTTTATCTCTAGCCTTTATAAGGCCCTAAAGAGCGCTCTAAGGATATTAATAGTAGGATTTATAAATAATACTAACTTACTAATATTTAAACGTAATATAAAGAAGACTTAAGCCTAGCTTAAGGCTATCTAGAAAATCTATAATACTTAGGTTAGAACTAATAGGATAACCTAAGAACTAGATAAAGTAGTACTTATATACTTCACCTAGAAATATATAGTAGACTAAATATAAATTCAGCTTAAGGACCTAATAACTATACCTAAGGAGTTATATAGATTTCTTAGATTCTTCCTTTATTATAAACTACTTTAAGGACTATATATTAACTACCTTAAGGAAAAGCTTAAATACTAATATTAAGCCCTTACTATAATTGCTATAAGTATATAGAGAGTTAACCTTATAGCTATTAGGTTACTCTATATATAGGTTATATAGTTAACTATAGTTTATTATACTAGGGCTTACTATACCTTAATATCCCCTAAAGGGAAACCCTAAGGGATTATATAAGTGCTTATAGTAGAATAAATATAAGGCTTCTATATAATCTTAAGGGCTTATAAAGTAATACTAGCTTACCTATTAGAAACTAAATTAGCTATTCCCCCTCTTAATATATACCTTAATAAACTTACTACTTAATTTTATAGCTATATAGAAAGGTAAAATACTATACTACTTATTAGGAATACTATTATAATAGCTATAAGGTAGATTTACTATAAATAATAGTAAGGATCTTAATAATAACTATAGTAAAAAGTTAAAGATTAGCTTAAAAGCTAGCTCTCCTATAAAGGATAAAAGCTAACCCTATAGACTATTTAAGCTTATACCTTAGCTAAATAGACTATATAGTAAACTTAACTCTAAAATAAGGTAAGAAAGCACTAAAAAATAAATCGCCTTAAATTAGTAAAAGCTTACCCCCTAGCTAATAAGAAGAAAGTACTTTATCTATATTAAGATTTAAATAAGCATTAAAGCTTAATACTTATATAGCTTAAAATAGAAAAGATTAGGTTAAAAAGCTTTCTCTTCTCTAGAGGTATACCTAATATACCTTTACTATAATACCTATATAGAACTAGCGAAGAAATACTTAAGTATATTATTATTTACTACCTAAGATTTATTAAATAATAAGACTACCTTATAAACCTACTATAAAACTAATATAAACTTAAAGCTTAACTATTAGTCTATAAGATAGCCTAATTACTTACCTATTAGTTCCTAAACCTATATCTTATCTTATACTATAAGCTTACCCTTTAGATTTATAGTAATTATAACTATAAGGTAGAAGTAGAATAGGAGATTAAAGTGTAATAAGCTAGATTCTATAGCTACTAGGTAAGAGTAATATGCCCCTATACTAAATGCTTTTAATCCTTCTTATAGAAAGACTAAAGATATATAACTAGTATATAGTTAGTATATACCTACCTTAATACTACCTTAGTAGGGTACTTTCCTTCTTCTTCCTCCCTTTTTTTTTCCCCCTTTTTTTCTTCTCTTTTTTATTATAGCCTAAGTTAAGACTAAGCAGTTATAACTAGTAGAACTATTATAATACCTATAAATTTCCTTACCCTATAATAACTACTATAAGCTAATTATATATTACCCTATAGGCTTATAATAGACTTACGATTAGACTTATAGCTTATATATAAGCTATAGCTTACTACTATAAGCCTACCTAAGTATATATATATTTACTTAGCACCTTAGATAAGAGCCTTAAGCTCTTTAGCTATTAATACACTTAGTTATATTAAATTTACTATTCTACTATTATTAGACCGTAATTAATATTACTTACTATAATATCTTAATCCACTCGATTATAAATACTATACTTAGACCTACCTTATACCCCTAGGTTAAACCTAATTATTATATGTTAATAGCTCTTATTTAGTATATTATTATATTAACCTAAGTAATATCTACTATTTAGTATATTTAGAATATACTTAATAACTATAATTAGCCTATTAGTATATAATATAGCTCTAAGCTAAGCTAAGATAGTTACTAAGATTGTATAATTATATAACTTAGTTAATAGACTAAGGAGTTAGGTATAGAACGTACTATAGCTTAGTATACTTATAATAGTAGTATATAAGCTATAAGACCTAAGGAAAAGTATTAAACCCTTTATACTAACTCTATTTAAAGGAGATTTAAAAGATATTATACCTTTCCTTATAAGGATAAAGGTATACTTCTGATTCTTCCTAACTAAGCTCGCATTAGGAGAAATAAAGGCTCTATTCGCTAATAGTTAACTTAAAGGAACTACTACTATATAGTTTAAACCTATTATATATAACTTCTTAGAAAATAAGGAAGATAAGCATAACTAAATAATAACTAATATCTTCTCTAAATAGGATAACTTTAAAATAGCGCTTAAAGATAATTTCAGAATAGTTAATAAGGAATAATAGGCTACTATTAATATCTATAAAATTAGATAAGATAAGTTTATAGCTACCTATACTATTTAGTTCTGCTAGACTACTATACGCTTTAAATAGGATAATAATATTCTTATAGAAATCTTTTATAAAGGACTAAAAGAGGAAGTAAAGGATAAGCTATATAAAGCTAACTAACTTAATACCCTTATAGAGTTTATTACTATAGCTATTAAGATCGATAAATAATAGTATAAAAGATATAAAGAAAAGTTTATTACTAAGGGAAAAAAGAGAGGTATAATATATAACCCTTACTACCTTAGCTAAAGCAATAAAAGTTATAATAATAGCTAAGGAAGGAATAGTAATATATCCTATAGGATTACTACTAGACTAATAGAGCTTAAAGTAGCTAAATATAACTATTTAAAAGTTAAGTATTAGAACTATAGGAATATAGGATACTTTAAAAGTAAGTACTAAAAACCTAAGATAGGATAGAAGTATAAGCCTATACTAGAAGGTAGGTACCTTTAGTTTACTAGCTACTAATATAATAATAAACCTTAAACTATAAGATAAATAAAGACCCTTATAATAATAAGAAATAGCTATAACCTTATAAGAGCCCTAAGTAGTCTATTCTAACTATAAAGTAACTCTCTATATAAAAATAAAAAGTAACTTAATAAAGAGGCCTAAAACTAACTTAAGACCCTAGAGAAGGAATAAAATAAACTAGATAATATTAAAGCTATTTAAAAACTTTAGACCCTAGTGCCTAAGGTATAAGCTATAATATCTCTAATAGGTAAAATAATTACTATAATTAAGAGAGGAAAACCCTATAAATAACTTATAGTTAAAGTAGAGATCTTAGACTAATAATCTTACCTAAAGACCCTAGAACTAATAAAAAAAGAATATAGTATAAACCTCTTACCTTAGTAGGAAGAGGATAATTATATCTACTAATACTTCTATATATAATAAGAAAACATTCCTAGCCTTAAGGTAGGATATAAAGCTAAGTGAGTAAGATAGCTTAGATTACCTATTATAAATATAAATATTTAAGCGCCTAAAGATAAGGACTAAAGTAAGGAGTATATAAGTATTAATAATATATTAAATAAAAATAAAAAACTACTAATATTACTCTTATAACTATAGTAGGTAATATATAAGTATAATAGCTAAGGTATTTAGTATTAAAAAATAGATAAGGATAAATATAAATAATTAATCTATAAGTAAGGGAATACCTATAAGAGAGATATTATCTATATTTAAGCCTAACTATAAACTTTAGTAAAGCTTAATCTAAAGTAACCTAAGATAGAAATAAGGGATAACCCTAGATTATACCTATTAATATTAGAATACTAGGAATTATCTTAAATATTATACTATTACTACTATTATTATATATATATAAGCGAAAAAGTAAAGAATAATTACTATCCTATTAGAGTCTTTAGACTCCTACTAGATAATCCCTACCTTAAGTAAGAAACTTATAATTATATTAAGACCTACCTAATAGTTAGATATAAAGTTATAATAATTAAGGAAAGGAACTACTACTTTCTATAGGTATACCTAAAAGGACTAATAAACCTAAAAGATTATACGATTAAAGAATATAAGGTATATACCTATACTAAAATTATAGAATAATATAATATACTTAAAGCACTATAAAAGAAATAAAAAGTAAAGAAATAAACTTAGTACTTAGTAAGTAATACCCTATAGTATAAGAATAAGGATTATTCTTACTATAAAGATAAGAAAGAAGAAATTAATAATTAAATCCTAAGGATATAATAAGAAGGATTTAACTTTACTACTTATACTAATAAGAATACTAAAGACTAAGTATAGTATTAATATATTTAATAATATACTAGTATAAACGCTAGTATTAACTAATATAAATAATTAGGAAAAGTATACTACTATCTATACTAAAGCGATAAGTAGGTAAAGACTAAGAGAAAAAACCACTTCTAATAAAAGCTCTAAGTATAATAAAAACTATAAACTTATAGAAGATACTAGAGTTATATATATAAGTTAAGAGAGAATAGCTTAATATATTAATAGACTATAGAGTAAAGGCCTTATATATTAACCTAAGTATAGTTAATAGGCTAAAGCTACTATAAAGGAATAAATAAAAGCCTTATATAGTATATAATATTAAGGGTAATCTATTTATATATAAAGATAGACTTATTACTTAAGAACTTAATTACTTAAAGGTATTTATTAAAGGAAAGAATTAAGGTATTACTCTTAATATTATACCTATATAATACTATAATATTATTCTTAGTTATTTATAGCTAAGGAAATTTAATCTATATATTAACTAGAGAACTAGCTAGGTATATATTAATAAAGATAATATACTCCCTAGTAATTATAATACTAATAAAGAGAAATCTTATACTTTAACTAATAATAAGATAGATAGTAAAGCATTAGATAAGGAAATATAAGATATCTTACTACCCCTAAAGGGAATATAATATAAGTACTAAAAAGGTAAGAAGAACTAAATTAAAAGAATAATTAAGTGCTTATAATAATAATTCACTTAGATAAATAAGGATTTTAAAGAATAAAAGAAACTCCCTAAAGCAGATAGACTAAAGAATATATTAGTATAATACTATATCTATAAAAAACTCTTCGCGGAAGAACTTAAGATAGGCCTATTAGAATTTAACTAATAGATATATAAAATTATATTAAAAGAAGGAACTTTAATTATATTCTATAAAATCTTTAACCTTAATAAAATATAACTATAAACGCTTAAGGAATATATTAAAGAAATACTATAAAAAGGATATATTAAGATCTCTAAGTTATTAGCTAGATATCTAGTTATATTTATTCCTAAAAAGAATAAAAAACTTAGACTTATTATAAATTACTAAAGATTAAATAAAATTACTATTAAGGATTAAACCTTATTACCTTTTATTATAGAGCTAAAGGATTAACTCTATAGAATAAAGGTATTTATAGTACTAAATCTTAAAGGTATATATAATTTAATCTATATTAAGGAAGGGGATAAATAGAAAACTATATTTAGAACTAAGTTTAGACTTTTTAAGTACTTTATTATACCTTTCGGACTTATAAATATACTTATATCCTTCTAATATATAATTAACTATATATTATAAGAGTATTTTAATATCTTTATTATATATTACCTAAATAATATTCTAATCTTCTTTAAAAAAAAAGAAGAATATATAGAATATATCTATAAGGTACTATAAGTACTATAAGATTATAAACTTTTAGTTAAACTAGAAAAAAGTTATTTTTATACTAAGGAAGTAGAATTTCTTAGATATATTATCTCTTATAATAAGATTAAGATAGATCTAAAGAAAATCGCTATAATTAGAGAATAGAAACTACTAGAAAACCTTAAGAAAGTATAATTATTCCTTAGATTTACTAATTACTATTAAAGGTTTATTAAGAACTTTAGTAGTATAGCTATCCCCCTTATATAGTTTACTAAGAAAGGAGAAGTATTCTAATAGGATATAGCTACCTAATAAGTATTTAAGAAGATTAAAGAACTTATTACTAGCGAGCTAGTACTAATAACCTTTAACCCTAAAAGAGAAATTAAGCTTAAAACTAACTTATTAGACTTTATATAGGAAGGAGTTATTAGATAATATAATAATATTAGAATACTTTACCTAATTGCTTTCTTCTCTTATAAAATATATAGCGCTAAGCTTAACTACCCTATTTATAATAAGGAATTCCTTACTATTATTAACTTATTTAAGGAATTCTAATACTACCTCTAAGGAAGTAAATATAAGATTAAAGTCTATATAGACTATAAGAATATCTTATACTTTATAACTACTTAAGAACTTAGTAGATAATAACTATAATATACTAAATACCTTTTAGAATTTAATTATATTATTATTTATTAAAAAGGATTAAAAAACAAAAGGGCTAATACTATTAATCGATAAAGTAACTTTAATACTAAGAACCCTAAACTTAATAAATAGATTCTTAACTTTAATACTAAAGGATATCTTAAGTAAAAATATATTATAATTATATAAAAAAAGAAAACTTTAGGATATATATATATTATTATAAATACTAATAAACTTTACGTATAGATTTAATAATATAATAATAAGCTATACCTAAACGATAAGATAGAGAAGCTATAAGTTCCTAGAGAATTATAATATTAGCTTATATAGGAAATTTATAAATATCCCTTATATAAATATTAAGGAGTTAATAAAACCCTTAAATAAGTTAGAATAATATACTAATTTCCTAGTATAAAGAATATTATTAAAGAAGTTATAAATTAATATAACCTTTATATAAAAACTAAGGTATAATACTATAAGCTATATAGAGAACTATAATCCCTACTAATTGCTAAATAACTATAAGATTCTATTACTATAGATTTTATTACTAAATTACCCCTATTAGAAGACCTTATAATTAGAGTTATATATAATAGTATTCTTATTATTATAGATAGACTTATGAAATTTTCCTACCTTATTCCCTACTAAGAATCTATAGATATAGAGTAGTTTACTTATATCTTCTTACGATATATTATTAGTATTTATAGACTTCTAATAGAGATCTTATTAGATTAAGGACCCTTATTCGCTTTTAAATTTTAGTAAGCACTAATAAGCTATTTAGGATTAAACTACTAACTTATAATTACCTTTAAGGCGTAAGTTAATAGCTAGATAGAATAGATAAACTAAGTCCTAAAATAATACCTTTACTACTATATTAATTATAAATAAACAGATTAAATCAAGAAGCTAGCAACTATATAGCTAAGCTATAATACTACTATTAATAAAAGCATAAAGATTATATTAGCCTATATAAACTTTAGATTTACCCTTAATACCTATTAAGCTAAGAGAAATACTAAGAATACTAACCTAAAAGCTATCCTTATATTAGAAAAATTAAAAGACCTATATAAAGAAATAAAAACTAAACTTAAATTTATATACAATTAAATATAAAAATACTATAATAAGAAAAGAATAAAGAGATTATCCTTTTAGGAAGGAAATATAGTCTACTTAGTAATAAAAAACATTAAAATAAAATAATAAAATAAAAGACTAAACTATAAATTTATTAGACCTTATAAAATTATCGAAAAAGTCTTAGAAAATAACTACTAATTAGACTTACTACTAAAAGTTAGACTTTACCTAGTTTTTTATATCTTACTTTTTAAGATAGCTATAAATACTATTTATACTAAGTTTAATAATAAGCTAGAAACTAAGGTTAAAGGACCTAAAGAATATACTATAGAAATAATCCTAAATACTAAATAGGTAAATAAGTAAATAGAATACCTTATTAAATAGAAAGACTACCCTAAGAGTAAGAATATATAAGAACTAACTAAATACCTTACTTATATATAATACCTCCTAAAGAACTTTCACTACTAATAAAGGAACTAAGTAAAGTAGAGAGAAACTCCCCCTAATTAATAATATTAGTAGCCCCTACTAGTTAGGCCTTTACTATAGCAAATAATTCCTTATTTTCTACTACCTCTAGCTTATTTAACATCTTAATATTATAATAAAGTATTTCCTCTCTTTTCTCTTATAATTAATATTTCTATTAATAAAGACACATTAGATAATTAAGATATTTATTTACTTACTATTGTAAATTAATTAGTTTATTCTTAGCTACTTCCTCCTTATACTCTAAGTGATACTTCTTAGTAGTAAAATAGTCTACTAGCTAGATAAGTAAGAAAAACAATAAAATACAGCTAAAAAACTAGAAACACACTATTAAGCATAATAACCCCCTTACTATTATACTTATGCTTATAATATATATACTAAGCGTAATACTTATAGCCTTCTTTAGCTTAGTATTTTAGCTTTTAAGGCTTATAGTAGCTATATAGTATAATAAGGAAGCTAATACTCTTAATAAGGATAGACTATACTTTTTCATTTTAAGCGGCTTTTAACTCTAATATATTATTAGTAGAATAAAAGAAGGAATAATTATAAGATTAAGTTAAACTTACTAGAGAATAAAAGAGCTAAGTAGTTTTAGTATAGGTCTTAAGGATAAGACTAATAGAGGGGAAACATTATATTATAGCCTAGGTTAGGACTAAGCGGTTATAACTAGTAGAACTATTATAATACCTATAAATTTCCTTACCCTATAATAACCACTATAAGCTAGTTATATATTACCCTATAGGCTTATAATAGACTTATGATTAGACTTATAGCTTATATATAAGCTATAGCTTACTACTATAAGCCCACCTAAGTATATATACATTCCTTAGTACCTTAGATAAGAGCCTTAAGCTCTTTAGCTATTAATACACTTAGTTATATTAAATCTACTATTCTACTATTATTAGACTATAACTAATATTGCTTACTATAATATCCTAATCCACTCGATTATAAATACCACGCTTAGACCTACCCTATACCCTTAGGTTAGACCTAACTATTATATTTTTCTTCCTTACTTAATAAGAAGGAGGATAATTCTAATCCTAGTATAAAGGACTATTTTACTTATATACTATAATAGTATAAGGGACTTAATTCGGGTTTACTATAGAAGTAATATAGGTTTTTATCTATTTTGGTTTTTCCTATATCTTTATAGAGTAAAAGTACTATCTACCTTTTAGGTTTATAGTGTATAAATAAATAAATAAATAATAAATAAGATTTATTATATTAAGATATATTAAAGGAGATATTAAACTTATAATTCTAAATATAGAAAGTAGGTTATCTTAGTATTAAGCTACCTTATATAATAGTATTCTATATTTAATACTATTTAAATACCTTAATAGCTATAGAAATTCTAAAATTACTTATAAGTATTACTAAAAGGTCTCTTCTAAATAGGAAGCTAACCTAGAATAATAGCTTTTAGTCTAAGAATAGCTTAGCTTCTCTCTAATATATAGCTAGCTTTAAGACTTTACTAGTTAGATTATTATTCTTAATAGTTATCTTAATCCTCTTAGAATTTATTAGATTAATACGTTCTTATACTAGTATCTTAAGATTAAAACCCTTAAAGGTTAAAAGCTTAATTCTACTTATTTTAATAGTATTATAACTAAGAAGATTAAGGCTTTCTTTAAATATTTATCTATCCTTAAGATTAAAGAGATACTACTAGAAAATCGCTATAATATAGATAAAGCTAGTATAATAGAAAGGTAAGAATATAATAAGCTTATACTTAAAAGCTTAAAGTATAAGGCTACTATAATTAAGAACCTTAGCTTATAGTCTTAAATTATAATTATTAAGTATATCTTAATAGCTAGTTAAGCTTTAACCCTTTTAATTATCTTTAAAGGTATAACTATTTAATAGTAATAATTTCCTAAAGATCTTAACTTTCTAAGTACTAAGGACTTTATATTATTATAGAAGGATTAAACTAATAATTATATTACTTTTATATAACTTAAGACTATCTTTATTCTTAAGATAATACTAAAAAAAGTAAGGTAGAAGAGACTTCTTATTATTAATAGCTATAGGAGCTATATAATAGAGGATTTTATATTTAAATGCTTTATTAATAATATCTTCTTTTTATTCCTTATCCTTTATTCTTCTTATATTCTTTAACCTCTTAATATAGCTATCTTTAGCCTAATTAAAAGTATATATTAATATAAGCTTTCTAAGTTAGTAGGATTTAATAATAATATACTTTATAGTAAGATAATATTTATATAATATTATATAAAGGTAAGAAAAGCTAGGCTAACCTTCCTAAATATTATAGTAAGTTAGAAAGTATTAGGATTATAGCTTATAAGCCTAGTAAAGCTACTTATAAACCTAATAACTAGTATACTTAAAAACTAACTTAAAACACTACTTAGGATTATATTATAAGTATTAGAAAATCCCCTTATAACGCTTAAGTCTTTAAGATAGCTCTAAGCCTTACTTTAAGCTATCCCCTTATTAGTAAACCTTAATTAGCTAATATATTACCTTATAATAAGGATTACTAAAGGTTTTAATAATTATAACTTTATAATAGTAGCCTAGAATAAAGAAATAAGTATTATAAAGCTTAAGATAGAGGAATTAAGACCTAAAAAGAGGAAGAAGATTATATTTAATATAAATATATAATTTATAAAGGTCCTAAATGTATATATCGCCCGGAAAGCAATATTTAAAATATTAAACCTAAAAGGAATATTAAAAAAATCTAAGAAAATTAGATTTAAAGATATATATTATAATTAGCAATTAAACCTTCTAAATAGTAAAGAAATAGCTTAATTCTAGTATTATATTATTATTTAATTAATATATCCCTAATGTGGGTAACTCTAAAGATATCTTAAAAAAGTGGCTAAAGATAGGGGGTAGCTGATAAATAGGGTGGTTAGCTTATCCCTTCAATTAAAAGGCAAATGCAAAGGTTAACCTAGGCACATGCATTGGGAAAATAAAGACTGCAAATTGCTGAGTTTTAGTGAATTCTAGCGCCGTTGCGCCAGAATAAAGAGTATTCAGGTATCGACAATCCCGCAGCTCCCTTGTTGCGTATGCGTCGATCACAATCGCTAGGATCTCATCCTCCTGTTGATTCTTTTTGACTCTGTTCCGATCTGTCGGTTCTCCGCACGGGTTCAAGTTTATACTGCGTCCTCCGTTCGCACGCCTGCTTATGATACCTCAATAAGTCCATCTCCAGCTGACCCAGCCAACAAAGCCAACGCCCGTAATCCAATGGCCAATCGCCTTCCACCTGAGTTCATCTCCCCCATTTAACCAAACAACCAACCCATCGCCAATCCTCACTAGCGACAATAGCCGCAAACGTGGTGACAGCCTCCTCGTTGCCCTGCCGCTGCAACGCCATCAACGCCAAGCCGTAGGAAATCTCGCGGATACCCTTGAAGTACATGAGCGGCGAGGCGAATCCCGTGTTGGAAGCACCCCGATGAGAGGGGCGGTGTTCGAGTTGCAGGCCGACATGGCTGTATTCTTTCCGTGGTGAGAGGATGGCCATTACCCCGCGGCCGAAGCAGGCTGAGCCGAGGACGTAGGCTGGGATGGATGAGAATGTGGCCATTTTAGGAGGTTTGATAACGATGTGACGAAGTATGGAGACTGTTGCTCAGATATGTCAAGGGATACTCTGAGGATTTGAGTCTTGACATGGGAACAAGAAGTAAGCACAAAGTCTGAGACTGATTGCGCTTTACCCCATCGGGATGGTACTCGGGTATAACGGCATCACCAAGATTCGTTGAGCCTGGTTGGTTTGACAGATACAGGATGAGTGATGTTTTCTCTGGAATACAATTGAATCTGAAGTCCCCTCAATCATATATCTACTGCCTCAAGCAAGCGACTTTGCAGCACGGTACTATCGTGTCTCTTCCTCCTCTCTTCGGCCCGTTGAGTCTCGGGGAAGTACGACACCAACCCAGAGGACGCATTACTCATACTTGGAGGAACGCTCATGTACGTAGGAATATCGCCATAGAGCTCTGGAAATTGCAGAAAGAAATCTGGAGACATCGTCCACGCATTGATATCCCGAATGCGCTCCTCAAAAAGAGGCGATAGCTGGAACTGGCCAGTCTGTGAGTTTTGCATGTACGTGTCCCTGAAGTCGAATGGCCAGAGGATCTTGAAGCTGGATCGGAAAAGATCCCAGAAAAGGTTGGTGCAGTATTGATGTTGGGAGAAGATGAAGCGTTCTCGCACACCAGGCCTTGGGATGTCAGTGATACTGTTTGACCGGGCGAAACGAATGGACATACCAGACAAAGTAGTCGATTGCGTACGAGTGTTCAATAGCTTGTGATGGCCTGCAAAATAATTTAGTCTCATACACTCTCACGGGGGAAATGTCGCCTCACCTCATCAGAAACCAGTGCGGAAGAGAGGCGTGCCGTTCCAGAGTTGGATCACCGTGGTATGTCATCAACAGATGCATCATTCGCAAAATCGCAAGCCTCTCTATCTGCGAGCACGTGTGAAAGCAGACTTCATCGACACCGCGTAGCCTTCGCCAAGAGTTGGTCATTTTCCCGCTCTGCTCAACACTGTCCCACCCTTCTAGAACAGCGCGAATCGGGGTGTCCTCGCTTGTGAGGTCTTCTGCTATTATCTCTGGCCGGGACAGCCTCTTAGATCTCCCCAGTGACTCGTTCGCTGCACGCCATTTGTTGAAGGGTTTCTGGCTTCTGTAGTGGCCGTTGGATGAGGTGCAGTGGCATAGAATCATGGGCCTGGGGACGATGACGTCTTCTCCGGGGACGTCCCCATTTGAAGCGGTATTTGTGGGTAGATCTGGCAAAGTGGATACATCCATGCATCCTTGATGGTTGATATTGTCGTTGAAAGTGATGTCGACATTGCCGCCGAGACCGCCTAGGTTGTCGTCCCAGATGGCAGAGTTGGTCGATCGGTCGGGGACAGCTGGTGGTGGAGGATCACACCCTAGATCTCGGTGTGTTTCTGATGACGCGTCACTCCTTGATGATGCTGAGATATGTGACGGTGGGACGACAACATCGTCTGTAGGGACTGTCGACAATTGAGTCGTGTTCGTCGCCGTGTTGAGATGTCGCTGAATGGACGTGTCAAGCGACCTCAACACCTGCAGAGCTTTGTCCCTCTCCCTAGTGACCTGCGACACCTGGTCCATGAGCGCTGAGATCTGGGCATTCGCGTCGTTGTCCCGGAGATGCGCGACCATGGCCTCTAGCTCCGCGATACGGCTCTTGGTGCGCTCCCGCGCAAGACGCTGGGCCTTGCGGTCGAGTTCTCGCTTCTTCAGACGGCGGGAATCAGCCATGTCGTCGGCCGGGGCTGGGTTTTTCGACGCGCCCTGTTCCATCGTTGCCAGGTCTTTTTTTTGCAGGGAAGGCGAGTGGAGAGGTTGGTGCGTGAGGTCGGTGGGTGGGTGGAGACGACGTCAAGAAGCCGGGGAAAAAGAGGTTAGGATGCGGGGAAGGGAGCCTAAGTCATCTATCGTGAGCGAGTCAAGGCTAGTCACTAAGCATGGATGTTTATTGGCTCGACGGGGAGACTCAGGGGCTGTATACTTGTGTGTACCTTTGCCAGTTAAGGTATCTAATGCGGTGGCGATGATCCATACTGACGTAAGCTATGAATCGCCTTTACTCCCTTCTCCTCGGCGTCAACACTAGATTAAGCCCAGGAGATGCCAGCGTAAACCCGTCCTTTAGACCAGCCAAAAAGTCCTCAGCTGTCCGCCCTTCAGCCAGCTTCACATCGTACCGTCGCAAAACCTGGCTGGTCACATAACGAAGCTCCATCAGACCCAGTTGCTTTCCGACGCACGAATAACGACCTGCGACACAGTTCAGCGGGGACATCCAGCAACAGGGATCATTTAGTTACATACCTGTAGAGAATGGATGGAAAATGGACTTGTCTTTGGTTAATTCTGGTCTTGTCGTCCATCGTTCTGGAATAAATTCGTTCGGATGGTCGAATAGCCTCGTATCTGTGACCGTCGTTAGATCATCCACACCTACACCGACACACGGACCGCAGACTGATTCTTACCCCGGTTCATTGTGTACGAGGGAATTTGCACAATGGTATCCCCAGGGATGAAAACGTCTCCGATCTGCAAACCCTGGGGAGGCGTCATGCGCTGCAGTCCAGATGGAACAGGCGGGTGAAGGCGAAGGGATTCGTCGATGCAAGCTTGGAGATACTTGAGTTTGGACAGGGCAACGTGATCCGGTTCGTCTGTGTCCGCATAGTATTGGTCGATTTCTTCCTGAAGCTGGCGGGTGGCATCAGGGTTTGTAGCCAGTTCGAAGAATAGACAGGTGAGTGATGCGGCGGTAGTATCACTAATTTGTGTAAGCGCTAGGCTTCACAGGCTGACACGCTTAGCTTACCTCCCAGCCACTACAATCAGATGCGCATCTCCATGCAAGTTGACGGTGTCTTGCTTGGATGGGTTCTTGATATCATCGTAGTCTCCCAGGATCCAAGAGAAGATATCTGGAACCTCAGGTTTGTTCTAGGCTGTGTTAATCGTGTCATACAAGGTGAAACACCTCCAACATACCCTCTGTCTTTCCACAACCTGTTGCGAAAGCCACTTCTGGAACTTGACATGTTCGTAGTTGAGACCTGGAATCTCTTTGAACAGAGGAAACATCCAGACCAAGTGGCTAAACGCACTGACAGCCAGCATGTTACTATGCACCGACTTCATAAAGTAGTGCACCACGCCGTTCTTGACCATGTCGAAGCTCTTCCCGAACGCAAGATCGCCCATGACGTCGAAACTGTAGAAGTTGAACAGCGTTGATGCATCGAATGGTAGCCCCTGCGTTTCTTCCAGCTTGTCCAGGAGCTGGTTGGTATATCGCGCGACTCGAGGTTCGTAATCTCGAAGGGCTGCATGGCGAGTTAGAACCCCATGTCTTATAGTTTTAGAAGCTATATCGAACAAACCTTTTGAGCTGAATCCCTTGTCCCAAGTCTTTCTTCGGCGAGCGTGCTCTTTCTGATCCCGGATCATGTGCAGCGAAATGACGGGGTGGAGGACGTTGTACCAAGGCCCTTTGACGCAGGGCGAAGTGTTCGAATGGATGAGGTGGAATGCCTTTGGGTCGGTGATGGATAATTCGGATGGGCCTGGGAATGTCAATTTTGGGCATCAATCATGATTAATGCCGTAATCACATACCGATGCGAACAATATCGCCGTATTTCTCGTGCTGTTTTTGGATCTCCTCATACAGCTGAAACTTCTTGATGGAGAGCAAAGTGACGTTGAAGTTGGATAATCTCGCAAAAAATGGACCAGGAAATCGATTCAGCCGGTGGAACAAGCCTCGATAGATGACGAGGCTTGAGTAGAGGCCTGCCAAAACTGTACCGACTAACAGGGAGGCTGCTCGATACGCTTTCCAACGAGTGTCGAACTCATCAGCAGCAAAAGTGAACAAAGCGTAAGAAAGGGCAATGTTGATCAGAACCGTACTGCCTAGAAGTTTGGTGGTGTAGAGGTCCCATTCTCCACGGCGGAAGACACCGACGTGTAGGACGACTCCAACGGCAAAAGCTGCCAGAAAGCTGGCTTCACTGTTTGCCTCTTTGAAAAGAGAAGTCATGATATCTTTGCGTTTATGCTTTGATGCTATGTCAGGTCTCTAATCTGTTCTAACCGGAATTATAAGTATCTTTATCTCAGACTGTGAAATAGGACCCTTCCATCTCCATTCCTATGCGTTCAGCTCATCAGACGATCCTGGCGCGGTATCAACTACCAAGTCATTGACCTTCATGTCAGGAGAGGCACATGACCTTGCTACGTCACATCCTATAGAGATATCCACCGTGCAATTTGACATATTAGCCAATTGACTACCGCGCATTTGCGATGTCTTGACCATGTGGGCTCCGAGTCAGGTCGAGTCAGAAGGCACTGACACAACAATGCGGGGAGACTGATGCAAGCTCCCAGGCTAGCATTTTGGCGTTACAGTAGTGTCACGGCGCAGCAACCATCCGGATTTGCGATGCGGGGAATCCAATAGAAGTTCGTTGTGAATCCGGGGGGGAAGATGGGGTACTGGTTATGCGGTCGAGATGGGGGATAACGGCCCGAATCAACTCTGGGGAGTCTCGATACCCCGGATTGCTCGGACGGGTTTGATGGCTTCGCCACACAGTCAGGATTGCCCTGTGGCCTAGCTCCTGTTCCTGGTCCCCAGATCACGTAGGGTACAATAGTTATGCCGCGTTGCATTCACAGTCTCGTGAATGCGTTGTGCCTAGTTTCGTGTGACTAGTGGATGGAAGACAGACGTTAAGAGCATCCAGCAGGACTGACGTACGCAAGAATTCGACTGAAGACAGGTTCACAAATAGATGCAGAGCAAATGACAGGTGGTAATGCTTGAAACTAAACCAAGGTGGGTTGGAAATACCGTCGTGAGACTACTTGGGTTATTCTACCTCAAATCAAGAACCACCCTCCCCTGAATCCTGCCACTCTCCAGATCTTCAAAAACCTGGCAGAATTAGATAAAATCCTGGCTCATGCAGAGAATTGCATACGTACACTTGAAAGATCTTTCATCTTACGCAGCTGGTACTGAGGAGTGACACCACCCTGAGCCGCAAGCTCGAGACACTCCCTTGCATCTAATCTGTTCCCGGTTTTTGTAGCTGGTAGCCGTAAGTAAAGGAGCAGCACTCAACAAAAAGATTCCTACCGATGATTCTCAGCTCGTCGGTTACCATGGCGCTGATACTCGGAACCAACGTCCCCTCCTCCTCAGGAATCCCGAGACAAGCCACGGTGCCTCGGAAGCCAAGCCATGACATCGCCTGAGAGTACGCCTTTGAGCTTGCGGCACACATCAATGCGATTCGGGCGCCACCTCCGGTCAGGTCCTTGATTCTCGCAGCGAGATCTGCGTCTGCGCTGAACTTGGTAAAGTCGACAAACTCGTTGGCTCCCAGGCTTCGACACAGCTCTTCCTTCGATCCTGCATCTATAGCTATTACCTTGCCACCGAGGACTTTTGCATACTGTATTCCCAAGTGGCCAATACCACCACCTGCTCCGGATATCACGACCCAGTCTCCCACTCGCATGCCCGCTCCTCTTAATGCCGTGTATACGGTTATTCCGCCACACATCAGCGGTGCAGCAGCCGCAAGGTCTAGACCGCTTGGAATTGGTGTGACGTAGTGAGCTGGGGCTAGGCAGTACTGCTGAAAGGTACCTGGGGTGAAGTATCCGGATACTTTAGTGCTCTTGCAAGAAGACTCGCCACCTTCGAGGCAATTATCTGCAAACAGTGATCAGATTCCGTGAGCAGTTCAAGTTGAAGCTCCTGAACTTACCACATGAGAGGCAAGCATCAGCTGCGTATTTGATGCCGACATTCGATCCAATGGCGGGAGATTCAACTCCAGCGCCATGTGAGACAACCGTACCAACGCCTGTCACGTTGAGAACCTGGTTTTGAGAGAGTTAAAGTAAACATACCTTCATGGCCCCCGATTTGACCTGCAGAAGGAGGTTTTGGTGAGCTTGATACCTGTCAACGTGCCTTTTGACATACCTTTTGGCGTGGGTGCTGGGACATTTGAAAATTGGTTCAAGCAGAATGCAACATCGGTATGGCAAACGCCAGAGTAAAGCCTTGGATTATTCGTTAACGAGAGACAAAATGGAGCACAAGAGCCAGCTCACAATCGAACGAGGACTTCCCCTCGTCCAGGCTGTGGGATGGGTAGCTCGACCACTTCCGTCTTCACAGTTCCCGGCTCCGAGTAGACGACGGCGCGGTTAAAGGCGGGCATTGAAATGTGCCCATTCTCTAAAGTCGTGACATCCTTGGTGATATGCATCGTTGCTAGCATCCTGACACAAATATTAATGAACGTGCTAGAGGTCATCAGTTGTTATCTGCTTTATACCAGAGGGTTCTACCAAGGATACCACACGCATTACCATCCGAAGAACCAATACTGGAAGCTCTTGATTCCCATCGTTTCTTGTCAAATGTGCATTTGCCTAGTTTCGCTAAGCCTAACCCGTCTAGAGCCCGAGTGTCCATGTGACGCCTGACTCGATTCATGGGGCTTTCAAGACCCCGCGTTGACTCAGTATATGCCTAGTCAGAATCTCGGCCCCGAGATGCTTCTCCACGTCAAGCTAGCAATGAAACCCCACGGGGTAATGGGACATATTTACCCCCGGGAGGCTGTTTAGCCGTTGTCTAAACGGACTGTACCTCGGTAGTTTTCCGGCACGTATATATGTCTAGTCTTAGATAGAATCATGAATGTGGCCGACTAAACGCTATTCATGAACATCACACACCTATATGATGGAGCGTCTCAACTTTTCACGTTTCCAAAACGTCATCGATGGTAAACTCGTTGACTCGGAAAAGACCGGCCATGGCATCAACCCCGCAACGCTCGAGGCCCTCCCCTCCGTTCCCCTCAGCACTCCCAAAGATGTAGATGTGGCCGTGGCGGCTGCAAAGCGAGCTGCCCAAGGATGGGCTGATACACCACTGCAAGACCGCCAACAAGCCGTCTCCAAATTCGCCGATGCGCTTCTCGGGCAGATAGACGGGTTTTCGAGAATGTTAGTGTTGGAGCAAGGAAAACCGGTAAGGAAATGATGCAGTCGAAATATCCGTTGCCCACTAATCTGACCCGTTTACAGCTGGCCTTTGCAAAGGCTGAAGTTGAGTCGACTGCCAACATACTCAAGGGCATTGCGAAGCTTCCTTTCCCGGAGGAAGTGGTTGAGGATACACCGGACCGCCGCGTCATCACGCGATACGTGCCAATCGGTCAGCCGTCTTGAAGAGCTTGTACTTGCCGAAATCAGACGCTGACTACGAACACGCAGGTGTGTCTGTTGGTATTGTTCCTTGGAACTGTGAGTTAGAGTTGATTTATCATTTCTGTAGGCATTTATGCTAACAATATCAACAGTTCCTCTCTCATTGGGTTCGTAACCATCACGTCGCCTAGCTACCGACAAAGTTGACAATCCTTCAGCCTCATTCAAGTTAGCGCCGGCCCTCGTTGCTGGAAATCCCATCATCCTCAAGCCCTCGTGCGTTACTACAACTCCATCGAAGGTCCTTTCTAATAATCCTTAGACCTTTCACACCCTATTGTGGACTGAAACTTGCCGAGCTCGGTCGCAGCTTCTTTCCTCCCGGAGTCTTCCAGGTTCTAAGTGGTGACGATAATCTTGGCCCTTGGTTGACGGCCAACCCCGGTGTGGACAAAGTGAGCTTTACAGGATCGACTCAAACTGGCATCAAAGTCATGCAGAGCTGTGCAAATACGCTGAAGAGGGTGACGCTTGAGTTGTAAGTCTGCCCTAACTTGTATATAAGAACTCGCTGACTTGCCGTAGGGGAGGAAATGACCCAGCAATTGTTTGTGCCGATGTTGACGTCCCGACTGTTGCTGCCAAGGTAAGAGAGGTGTCTTTATTGGAATGACCAATGTGTCTAATCAACCCTCGCAGGTCGCGTCTCTTGCTCTTTACAACTCGGGTCAGGTAAGTCGAGCAATACCTAGCATCCTACGAGACCCAAATACTCACATTTATCAAGGTCTGCATCGCTATCAAACGGGTATATGTTCACTCCGACATCTACCAAAACTTCGTTACTGAAGTAACCAGACACGTGAACTCACTCAAGATGGGCAACGGGCTGGATGACGGCGTATCGATCGGTCCAGTCCAGAATGTCCTACAGTTCGACCGCGTCAAAGATCTCATGTCGTCCTTGAAGACGGAAAAGGTCAAGGTGTTAAGTGGTAGTATCGATGCTGGCTCAAACGAAAAGGGTTACTTTATTGAACCGGTCGTGATTGAGAACCCACCTGATGCTTCTAAAATCGTCACCGAAGAGCCTTTTGGTATGTCAAATACTAAGTAGACATCGTTACGGAGCTAACAACATGCCCAGGTCCGATCTTCCCGATTCTGCAGTGGTCTAACGAAGACGATGTGATTCGACGGGCCAACGATAGTGACATGGGCCTCGGAGCATCGGTCTGGACACGGGATGAAGCCCAAGCTGATCGGCTAGCTCGAAAGCTTGAGGCTGGTAATGTGTGGATCAATGCTCATTTAGAGCTCCAACCGGATGCGGCCTTTGGCGGGCACAAAATGAGTGGGATAGGATCAGAGCTGGGAGTAAATGGGCTCAAGTCGTATTGTAATCCGCAGACCATTTACTATAAAAAGGATACCTGAGGCTTCGACTAGCTGGCAGTTAATAGAGTAGCACATTTCATGCACTACCAAATTTGCTACTCTTGACGCTTATCACTGGAGGACGGTTCGTACTTTACTCCTAAAATCTATTGCGTTTCTGTTATGGGGTAAATCCAATAAATAACAAACTTGAGATTTCTGGGAGAGAATGGTGCCTCTTTTGCGGTACTAGAGACGAGCGGATGTTTAAACACGGCACATTTATGGTGTACACTACACAGCCGCATAAAGGGACATTACCCCTCCATTATCCCCGAAGTGTTGGTGATCTGTGAGACTGGCAGTATAAAGTGGGAGTAAGAATCAGCGGTGGAGTCTGCCACACCAAAACGGATGCCTTGGGAGAAAACTCAAGTTTGCCCTGTGAGGGCCCAGGGTGTCCTTTTCTTGTATTGCTTCCAATATCATGCATCGACCTTTAACTACAAGTACCAGCAGTTAACTCTACCCCCCAAGCAATAAACTAAAGTTACGTAGTACCACCCAAGAAGATCTAGGGCAGAATAACCTTAGCAAGCAAGATAACAGTTCTCACAGACCCTAGCGCTTGATAACTCTCTCCATTCCAGAACCCCATCATTTCTGCCGCAGCGGAAGCGAGCTACCCTACAGTGTAGACAAAACCGCCAGAATTGGTGCTTCACTCCTCGACTTGTTTGTCTCGCCGACATCACAGCTGTACGAACTGCCCTGTATGTATTGCTAAATGGAACTGATGATAAATCAGCAAACTTTAAAGGTAACACAATGGCTCACAGCTTCCTAAAACAATGATTAAGCAGTCGTCGTGATACTAATGCTCCCTGGGATTGCTTTTAATCTCGTTATCGACGATGCTCGAAAGAAGCAGTCTACCTTGAGGTGCCGGATTCACTCACGGTGCTTTCATGACCTTGATGAGGCTCGAGCCTGGTAAAAGCCTAAATATATTGCGTGGACTTACGGTGCAGAAGCCAAAGTCTTTAATATCACTCAGACGGAGTTGACCCTGAGGATTGGATTGTGGTGTTCTGCACAGAGGGTATGTCCCGTCCCAGCCCGTTAGTCAACGCCATCGATGCACTTTACGAAGGGCCATGATGGAAATTATATAGAAAGAATGGAGTAAGAACGAAGCCTTTGGATCGATCGATGACGGCGTGGGAAGTGGATGGACAGTGCAGTACTCAAGTGGTTCGCGGAAGACATCACCTGGCTTCAATTTGGAATACTCACCAACCACCCTAATTATAGGCCTCATGCGATAGTATGACTCGGTTCAATGTCGTAGCACCGTGTCAGGCTGGTGGCCAAGATAGGCTTATCTAGATGGTGAAGATCCGGCCAAACTTTGAGTGAAAGCCCGGTCCCGTCGGGGTTCATCTAGAAGTCTGGGGCAGTGCTAAATACGGAAAATACGAAATCATACCAAAAACACCCTCGCTGTGCCTTGTCGTTTGAACCGTGCCAAGGGGGAATAGTTGAAGGGTCCGGTTCGTCATCGACTGCGTCCGCAGCAAGAACGGACTTGACGGGAAGAACATGTCGAATTAAAAAGAACAAAGATGGCAAAAGCCGAGTTATTCAGGGAAAGACTCGTGGTTCGCACTCCTGATGACGATAGGGCTTGCCCGAAGGAACAAAACCCTTGCCTCGCGATGGAGACAAACGCCCACCAGCGCACCCACGATTAAGTTATAACTTAATTAAAGAACAAACACCGGCCGGGATTTGGGAGACCCGGGGAAAAGCCAAAATTCCGTGTCTTGCCACGGACACTTTTCTTAGCGCCCGACTAGGAAACCGGAGAATATGCGAAAATTCCGTCGGTCGGGTCAACCAACCAGCGTTCTTCTCCCGCACCGTCTATGATTCAAACGGCCATCAGCTTACTAGATGACGCAATCACAGACGAGCGAAGCTGACGGCCACTTTGATAAGACAGCGAGAGACGCTGGGCTGCCATTAGCTGGTGCGGCTTACCCACATGCAGCGTATCCTCGTGAGCCGAGACGCCCGTCGTGATGAGACCGGAACTTCGTAGGGCTTCAGTTTCTTACGGCTGTGATGATCTTGTCGGTTGTTGGTTACGTGTCTATGATTAGAATGCTGTTTTCCCGGGGTTTTGGGACTTCTGGATAATTAGCCAGGCAAAACACCGTGTCTACACGCGACGACACCTTCATCCAGCACGATGTAAGATGCACATTCAGTCTGACTCTCCGCGTATACGCAGCCACGTACTCCCTCCTCCCGTCCCAACGTCCTGCCCCTTTCCCGAAAAGGACATGCCCGAGCCTGCACTATGGAAAACACGAGCAAGCATGCCACTTACGCTATTAACCATAAAAACGAGGCTGAGACGCGGCGCGCTCGTTGGTCTATGATGCCAAGCGCTGACGACGGGGGGGATTGTGGCTGCACACGACGCGCAATCGAATTGGCTCGCACTCGCGTGGGCCTCTTTTTCTGCCCTACCGAAGTCCTGGCACGGCGTCAACTCCGGCCCCGTCCAGCTGGGTGTGGTTGGTGTGGAGAGATTACAGCCCCGGTCGAGGTTTATATAAACGCGGTGTTCTCGATGGTGCCAAAAGATCATCAACAGCATCTTTAACAAACACTTCGCATCTCGAACCACACCGATAACCATTGAACAACCATCGCATCGAAACCCAGCAAACAACCATCATGACGAACCGAACGCTCACCGAGGAGGATGCCTTCGACTCGGCTAACCTCTGCAACCTCGACAACTGCCCGCTCGAATGGAGCATGTACACGTACCGCCCGTCGCTGGCCGCCAACATCACCTTCGCCGCGCTGTTCGCCCTCATCGGCGTCATCCACACGTATCTGGGCATCCGCTGGAAGAGCTGGGGCTTCATGAGCGGCATGATCGCGGGTTGTGCCGCCGAGATTCTTGGTTACGTTGGTCGGATCATGCTCTACGATAACCCCTTCTCCTACGAAGGCTTTCTGATCCAGATTGGTGCGTCCGTTTCAACCTTTTCACTGGGATAGTCTTGCTAACCATTTCAGTCTGCCTGACCTTCGCTCCCGTCTTCTTCACCGCGTCCATCTACGTCACCCTCTCCAAGACCATCACCTTCCTCGACGCCTCGCTCTCCCGCGTCAAGCCGAAGCTGTTCTACTGGTTCTTCATCCCCTTCGACCTGGTCTGCCTGGTTCTCCAGGCCGCCGGCGGCGCCCTCTCGAGCTCGACCGACGGCGACGACATCGGCATCGACATCTCCATGGCGGGTCTGGTGCTGCAGGTCATTGTCATCGTGCTGTTCATCATCTGCTTCGTCGACTACATGTGGCGGTACTGGCGGTCCGGCCACGCGGCGCGGTTCAGCTGGCGGCTGCAGACCTTCTTCATCGGCTTGTCGGCGTCGATTCTCCTGATTCTGATCCGTTGCACGTACCGTGTTGCCGAGCTGCGCGAGGGCTACGATGGTGATCTGATCAAGCATGAGGTTCCCTTTATCATCCTCGAGGGTGTCATGGTTGTCCTGGCCGCCTTCGCGCTCTGCTTCGGCCACCCGGGTCTTTTGATCAAGCCTTCAGATGGAAACCAGACCGACTCGTCGAACCGGGAGAAGGGTCTTGGCACGTCGAGCTCCGATACCAACTAAGTCTCGCAAGGCTGTGTTTAGATTGGCGGAAAGGATTGTTGGGGTAGACTGGTGATGGGGATATCGCATGGTGAGGATAGAAGGGGCATTAGGGCATTGTGAACAAGACTGCTCATGGTTCATTCCATTTGTTACATGTTTTCCTTTGGGTTCTTTAGAAACTGACTCTTTATAAGGCGGGTGATTCGAGATGGAGTGTTGGC
Source organism: Neonectria coccinea (assembly GCA_019137265.1). NCBI lineage: Eukaryota > Fungi > Ascomycota > Sordariomycetes > Hypocreales > Nectriaceae > Neonectria > Neonectria coccinea. Next base: position 24,936 of record WPDF01000027.1, read on the forward strand.
GAAGGAAGCGACGGTTATTCTCCTCGACAGTGAATTATACAACATTAAACTCGACTTTGACTTACCTACTTGACTGTGTGTTCGGTTTAGTGGGTGCGTTAATAAGGCGTGGGGAGAGTGGAGCGAGACTCAACGGCGTGGAGGAACTAATCAACTCTTCGGGATCATCGTCCATCGATACTCGAACAGAAGTGTCATTCCTTGCTGTTTATGGACGCTTCCTAGGTTGACTCGTGATGCCTCCTCCCAAGTCCGCCACCACATGCAGTCAATGCCGGGCTCGCAAGGTTATCATCTACTCCTTCTATTCCAGATGCTTCACTAACACATTCAGGTCTGATGCAATGGCGGTCCAAACCCCTGCTCCAACTGTCACCGCCTCAACTTCACCTGCGCATTCCTCGCTTCTCCCGCAACCGCAGCTTCGTCCCGTCCGGAGCGTCGACGAGGCCATCGCGCCTGCGTGCACTGTCATTCGCAAAAGTCCCGCTGCTCCAGCGACCTGCCCTCATGCGCGGCGTGTCGAAGCCGGGAGGGAGAATGCGTCTACCCGGATCTCGAGAGGTCGGCGCACCTTGTGAACCGCTCACCAAGTGCTTCCGTCTCGCCGGCGGTCCAGCAAACATCGCCATCTGAGCCTCTCGCCGAACACGGCCCTGTCGTTGCTTCGCGCGCCGAAGACGCCATCTGGGCACGCATCGAGCAGCCCAGCATCTTCAGGACACAGGCGCTCGTGTTCATCGTGCACTACCGCATCGAGACGGGCGCGTTCCAGAAGGCCTTGCTGCTGTCGCTGGTTGCGCGCGCCGCCAGTGCGCTGCGACTCCAGTATGAACGAATCGACTTGGGACATCTGGCGCAGGAGGTGCGGTGGCGGCTGATGTGGTGTTTGATGGTGCTTGACTGCTAGTTCTCCATCGGGCTGCTGGACTCGGAGGTGTGCTCGCATGAGTGCATCTATCCCAAGCTTCCGTGCAGCGAGGAGGACTTCCACGCAGATCACGATGGCGGCGATGCCTGCGGGAACGCTGCGTCTTCACTTGATGGCGTGCCGGAAGACGGGAGGCACGCCATGTACATCCGTGAGACCATGATCCGACGAGACGTCATGCGACTCATGCGCCAGGTCCGTCTCTCGGAACAGCCCATGCCGCAGCTCATCAACTTGGTGGGTAAATTTGCAAAGAGTCTGCAACAACTGGACACCCCGGCGTACTGTTTGCAGGATCTCAAGCGGTACTCGACTTCGCGGTGGCTTGTCTGATATATCACAGTGCATCTATCATGGCACCAAGCCCACTGCGACGTCTACCGGTTATTCCTATTAGGCTAGACTAAGGGTAGATGTGGTGTTAGCTGTACCATGATGGCATATGACGATCAGGTTTTGATCCTTGGGCGTCAATCTCAGGTATGCGTTGAATTATTGGAGGCTCACGTGGACCGGATTCATGTTATAATAGTTCGCAATGACAGACCAGCTTCATCTCCCTTCTGCTTCTTACATTACGAAATGGTGCTGCATGCAATTTAAACTTATGGCATGGATGATGATCTTGGTTGTACCCAAGTGAGATCGACAAGAGGTTCATCAGGTAACCAATTAACATGTGTCGTCCAGGGTATTGTGCCCAGGATCCGGCAAGGTTAGGGAAGCCAGGACAGGCAGCTGTGGCGCGACACTATGTCCTATTTGAAGCCCTGCGCTCTGAAAGAGGCGGTTTAGCACGGGCGTGGATGACGGTAAAGTATCAATCACCATATTCAGACTCGCTCTCCAGCCGCTTTGCTGCAGGGACGTAGCACAATGGCGGAGTATCCCCATAGCAGAAACATGACTCTTTTCTTCCAGGCGTCTTCTCGGAAACTTTAGTTCTTTATTTATATCAAGTAAATAGTATTAGGTATGGGGGTCACTGAGTGAGTCTATCTCCTCAAGGGTCCTACCAAGACAATGATCTCATCCAACGGGTAATCCAGGCCGACAGTTGCTAGACCTCCTTTAGAGGTCAGCGCTCAGAGGAGTGAGTCAAGAAAGATAATTCTTGCAGCGCTAGACGCTTTTCAAGACTTTCGTTCGAGCATCTCGATTGATCAATTCATCGTGTCTTTAGTGCCGTCAGCCTGTTGGATATAGACTCAGACTAGATATATCGTATACCTCTTGTTTCTTTGATGCATAACACCGGCCATTTACTCTCGGGTCAAGGTCTCATGGTAGATGGACCGCCGTAAAAGTCCAATTCAATTTGTTCAACATGCGTGGGGCGGTAGTTGCTTGGTGGAGAGAATAGATCAAGGGCTCGCGGAAGGTTATAATAAGAGGATAACAATATTCACTAGTTGAAGGATCAGGGGTCTCTTGCAAATAGAAAGGCTACGTAGTCTGTAGGAGCTCTCTAATTGGTGCTATGTCTTGATTTTGTCGTTCGTTGGGTTTGAGAAACCCTTAGAGGTAAAGCTTTACAGCATCAATCCCCAAGAACTTTAAGCGCTGATTGCGACAGCCTTCTCGGTTTGGTTACGCTAGACATGTGAGAAGATCTATCAATCGTGATTATTGGCTTTGTAATGGTTCCCTGCATCGTGGTTACTGTAGCTGAAAATGACCAAGCCGCAGCACAGGTATATAATTTCGTCGCTTATCATTAATTGGCGGGCTACTTAAATGACTTTCAGCTATTCACCGCAATTGTCTGTGGGCTGCCGTTCAAACAGGACTATCGCTAGGCTTTGGACGACCCAGAGCAGCAAGGCTTGCATTGCAACATGGCTACCCCTCAGCTTACTCCAAGGATTTCAAGAACTCTTTGACTTCAGGAACAATATTCACGTCGTGCACATTCATGGTATAATTGACTAAATCTTCTCGTTAAGCATGATTGCATTCACATAGGCTACCTTACGTAAGTCGAGTTGGTAATACGCGCCGTTTGACTCGCCATGATAGTCATTTCTTTTCCTGCTACCTGGTGTATGGATCTGAAACAACATGCGCATGTTTCTTCCAGAATCAGAAACATAAAGCATGCTATCACACGGCTAATCCGCGTTTTCTGATACATAGTCTAGCCCTTGGGTCCGGAAACATGTCGCTATCAATGGTGATGTTGCGAGGCCTCGCCGCCCCGTCAGGTAACTTGAACTCGTAGCGAAGAATAAGATTGGCCAGCACCAACTTCATCTCATTCGAAGCATAGAATCTTCCTGGGCACGCATACTTTCCATATCCGAACGCCATGTTGCTGGAGTCGGTCATGGAGAAGAGAAATTTCTGAGCAGACTCTGAGGTTTCGCGGATCTTGGAGTACCTGAAGGCATCGAACTCCGTGGGGGGAGATTGGCCTGGGACGTGGGCAGGGTCTTGTAACATGGCGTGTGAAGGAACAGCAATGCGAGTTCCAGCAGGGAGGTGTGTTCCATCTGAGAGCTTCAGGGCCTTGTGGTAGATGCGATTAAAAGTAACTAAAAAATCATAAGCAGGTATTCAACGATAGATATAGGTTGACGCTACTCACGAAGGAAGATAGGGTTGAAGCGTTGCGATTCTTTGAGAAAGCTGTCGAGTTTGTGAAGCCTATTCAATGTCGTCTTCTGCCATCCACCGTCGGCAAGAACTTCGTTCATCTCTTCTTGAAGAGGTTCGAGATACTCTGGGTGGGCACACAGGTCGTACATGGCGTGCGTCATTGTCATAGCTGTCGTGTGTATCGATGCCAGACTCAGGATCAACATCCGCTGGGCCAGGTTCTGGGGCTTCTTTTCTCGACCGCTCGCAGAGTCCACCATCCACTGCAGGATATCTTGGTGTGTACCGGATGAAGCTTTCAGCTGTGCTTCACGGGTACGGATAATACCACATATGATTCGTCGCCCTGACCACACGTTACGCAGCAGCGTTCTGTATGACGGGAGCAGGGGCGCAATAAGGGGTCGTAGGAAGTGAGGAAAGACACGTAGAACAAAACCTGTGATGAACAAGCTTTCGCTGTACTCTGCTGTAGTTGCGAGCCATTCCTCGTTCCGGCAGTCTTCCGGCCCAAGAAAGACTCTTGCAGAGATACGAGAGATGATCCGGACGAAGACAGCGGCAATGTCAACCTTGACCCATTCGTCATCTTGAACTGTTGTCAGAAATCATCATTTTCATAGACATGTCGCAACATACCATTTACATCTGGCAGTTCAAGAGAAAAAGCAAGATCTAACTCCTCCTTCATAATCGTGGTCAATGAAGCGAGCTTCGGCGTCAACTTTTGCTGGATGACGCGGTTCTGCAGATCGCTCTGGAGAAACACCATTCCACGAGTGTACTCTCCCGCAAAGTCGTTGATGAAGGGCTCGACCGATCGTGTGTTGTCTTGGGATAGTTTGCGGACTTCGTCAATGTAGTTGGGGGGAATGATGACGATGTCTGTACCGAGTTTGCGGACCTGGAAGATGGATGTTTTGAACTTGATAAAGTCAGCTCTCATTACCAGAATCGTACGTTAGACGGTCTGTCTTACTTTCTCATAGCCCCCACTGATGATAGAGCCTCCTGCCCAGACGAAACGGAGACGGACGAACCATGTCGGCTCCAGTATGCTTCGGTAGCCGAAGAAGGGGACTTTGACTCTGAAGAGCCAGGAGGTCAGAAAACCCGTGAGATGGTAAAAGGTAAATCCAGCGAGTATGACACAAATCGTTGGATGAGAAGTGATTTGCTCCAAGGTGTCCCAGGGGAGTGGAAGCCACTGTTTGCATAGCGCAGACGACACAGAAGATACCCTCTCGGCCATGTCCATTTTTGGGTTATGAATCTTAGTGTAGTAGTATAGTTCCAACAGTAGAGTAGGGTCCTGGACTTTTCGAGAATGACGGCTACAGGTTTGGGGAAGCCACCAGTCTATTTTCATGACATACAGTTGCCAGTTCTACCGCCTGATCTCCGTGTCTCCGAGATATTACTCCGCACTTGATTCGATTGCCGTCATCGAGACTATCATTGGCTGCTGAAGTTCCTCCTGGAGTATACGAACCTTCCGAAGACTTCGCACTGGCGGCGTAGTCAATATCAGATCATATTATCGCTAAGAATAACACGGGATTCGGCACAGAAGTTCCATACGGTGTTTGGTGTCAGTTGCCTGCCGAGATGTAAACTATGTGAATGGACACGGCCGGAGTCATGTCGGTACCCCCCCGGTTTCCAGGGTACACGGGCCCTTTTTATCTCCCAAAGTCCGAGGCTATCCCATTGGGTCGACCAAGCATCGTGTGATCCATCGTTGATCATTTGCGAGGATCTAGGGAATCTACAGCCACGCCTGGCCAGTGAGTGCGGGTCCAACTTGGTAGATGTACACTCTACTGGGGTACGCCTATTATTCAGTGATCTGTATCGGCATGGCGTCGGTGGTCCCTCGTTCGTCTTGGATTGCACGTAAATCACCGATGAGAACCGGCACTTGATACCGGCAAGTGTAGTTACACCCACCGTCAGAGGGGCGAGTAGTGTCTTGAAGTGCCGACGAAGCCGGTTGAACGATCAGGGCCACAAAAGACCCGGATTCTGCTTGTCCACGAGAACGAAGCCATCCGTCTTGGACACTCGCAAGATTTGATTTGTCTTGCAGACTGCTTTACGCCTTCAAGCCAACATTGACCCAACATTAACATGGAAAACTCATCAGACCCTCAAAGCTTCGGCTTATTCAACACTACGCCTAGCTATCATTTAGATGGTCCGAAAGAAGTCGCGTATGCGGTGACTTTCGCCATTTTAACCGTTTTCGCTGCCATTTGGAGCATGCGGTGGCTCAAGCCATCGCCTTTCCAGTTGGTCAACGGCAAAAGACTTGGAGAGCTCACCAACGTCCGTGCCAAGAAGGAGTTCATGTTTGGCGCTCGCCAACTCATTGCTAAGGGCCTTGACCTGGCTCCAGGACAGCCTTTCCGTATCATGGGCGACGTTGGCGAGATCTTCATTCTACCGCCGAAATACGCCTATGAAATTCGCAACCATGAACAGCTCAGCTTCACAAAGGCTGCCTTCAAGGTGAGTGAGTAGTTAGAGATCCCAGGACTAAGAGGGTTATTGACTTTCGGAATAGTGGTTCTATGCTCATCTCCCGGGATTTGAAGGATTCCGTGAGGGAACGACGGAGAGCCACATTATGAAGCTTGTTGCTCGGCACCAGCTGACCCATCAACTGACACTGGTAACCGAGCCAGTGTCTGATGAGTGCAGCTTGGTGTTGAAGGATATTTATACGGACAACGAAGGTTAGAGCCACGGACTCCTCCCAGAACGCGATGATAACTAGTAGCTGACCTGGACTGAACCAGAATGGCACGAAATCGTCGCCAAAGAAGCAAATCTGCAACTCATGGCTCGCATCACCTCCCGCGTCTTCTTGGGGATCGAAATGTGCCGAAACCCACAATGGCTTCGAATCACCACGACGTACGCGGTCGTCGCCTTCCGAGCCGTCGAGGAACTGCGCCTCTGGCCATCCTGGCTTCGACCGTTAGTCCAGTGGTTCCTGCCACACTGCACTGCTGCTCGCAGTTTGGTCCGGGACGCGCGGAGTCTGATCCATCCGCTGCTTGAGAAAAGACGCATCGAAAAGGCTGAAGCTGCACGAAAAGGCGAAAAGGTTGAGTATAACGATGCAATTGAGTGGCTGGAGCAGACGGCGCAGGACAAAAAGGTCTACTATGATCCGGCTTGTGCGCAGCTCTCGCTTTCTGTAGCGGCTCTCCACAGCACCACGGATTTCTTTACCCAGGTCATGTTCGACATTGCCAACAGCCCTGAACTCATTGAGCCTTTGCGGAAAGAGGTTATATCGGTTCTGGGTGAAAGTGGATGGTCGAAGCATTCGCTGTATAAGCTGAAGCTCATGGACAGCGTGCTGAAAGAGAGCCAGCGTTTGAAGCCTATTTCAATTGGTATGTCTCTATGCTTCTGCAGAATGAAATCTGATCAACTAATACAACGCACTAACAGCAAGCATGCGCCGTATGACTATAGCAGACGTGAAGCTTTCAGACGGCACGGTCCTGCCCAAGAACAAGCTCACCCTCGTCTCTGCCCACAAACACTGGGATGCCGAGTCATACGAGAACCCGGACCAATTTGATGGACATCGCTTCTACAAGATGCGCCAGGAACCAGGCAAGGAGAACAAAGCGCAGCTTGTGAGCGTCAGCCCCGACCACATGGGCTTCGGGTATGGGCTTCATGCGTGCCCGGGAAGGTTCTTCGCCTCTGAGGAGATCAAGCTTGTGCTGTGTCATATCCTGCTGAAATACGACGTCAAACTGGTCGAAGGGTCGAGCGTCGAGCCGAGGAAGTTCGGGCTCAACATCAATGCTAGTCCGACTGCGAAGGTGGCGGTGCGGAGAAGGAAGGAAGAGATTACGATCTAATGGTGGGTGGTGGTTTTCCAGGGAGTTTGTTCTGTAGGAGGTAGCGGTGTTGCAATCGATGAAGTGTCTATCTTGGAAATCGCGTCTTGACAGGATGCCAGTGGAGTTCTCATGTGCCTACTTGATAAAACCCAACTAGTTGCTGATAAACTTGGCGCGCATGATTAGTGGGATTGGAGATATGATACCGGGAAACTTCTATAGAATCAACGTAGCAGAGAATAATGCGCATGACTATACGGGTCTCGGTGGCTTGGACCTACTCCAGCTCGGCCAGAAGGATCGAGAGCATGATCTGATCTCCCAGGAGGAGGCCTCGCAAGCTCAAGCGAGCGCCAAGGATTGTATCAGGACGGCCTCGCATTCGTCATCAAGTCGGCGATTACAAGTATAACGGCCGCGAAGGAGGTTGACAACGCCGAGACAGTTCCATTTCAGCGATAACGAGGACAGGTGACGCGAATTCCGAAGGCCCGCAACTGCAAGGTCTTACAAAGTTGGAGCCCCCTGCAAGTTGGCCCGCTTCCTGGGGGAAAAGATTGGGTGGAAGAGACGACGAGGCCACTCCCCCGCGTTAGTAAGGTCACATTGAGCAGTGTAACTATGCGCTCAGCCGCTGTCCATCCCAGAGTAGTTGGGTAGCAACCCGCTCGGACGGGAATGGGCCGGGCCGTCCCGGTTTCAGCGACCGAAAGTCTATTCCAACCGACGCTTGTCCACCCAGGGATGGATCGTCTCCTTGCTCGCTTAGAGAAGGGATAAGAACCTTGTTCGTGATGGCGTCACCGGTGCCGGGTTTCCTTCACTTGCCGGGATGCTACGGTGGATTGTCCAAGTCGGACTTTCGTCTCCACACGTCTTTCACACAGTTTTTCTTCGTGGGTGTCAAGAATTGCAATCTAAGAAAACTACCTCGCTAGCCATCTAATTTTAGCAGCTCGACCAACCTCCTCAGGGTAGTTTTGCCCATGCCCGTCTCCCTTTCCAAGTTCCCGATTTCCGCCAGAATCTGGCCATCAAGATCACCCAGGAGTGACTTGGTCCAACCCAAGCTATCACAGGCCTCCATTCGCTCCAACATCAAGACTTTCTGCTGCACCGTGAGTCTCCCTTGCGTCCGTCTCATCGATAGCATGCTGGTGAGAATGCCAGTGGAGTCATGTTGAAGGGCGTGTAAAAGTGGAAGCGAGTATTTGCCTTCGTCGAGGTCCTCGCAAAAGCCCTTCTGGTCGGTGTACTACAGAATTTATGTCAGTTTGTGCCTCTTAGGATTCGTGGAAAATGACAAGGAATCAGCTATGGAGGGCTACTCACCTTTGTGTCGACCAAGTTCATATAGTCGTCTCGGATCTGGAAGTACTGCCCGAGGAGTGAGATGATCTTGTCGATGGACTCTGTGGCGTTCTTATCCAGATCTCCCTTCGAGTATACTGTAAGAAGACGACCTGCAAGTCTGAATAGGGCTCCAGTCTCTGTTCAAGCCATCGGTTAGTAGACGCCACGTATGGTTCGACTCGAGGTACTCACTGTCATTGACCATCAATAGATACTCCTCGATCGAGGGAGCAGTATTGTTAAAGGTCCATGAGAGATCCATAGCTTGGCCCTCAAATATCGCCAAGATCATGTCTACAGAATGTCAGCTTCAAGCTGGTGGTCGAGAGGACGGGAGGAAGAACCAGTCAGTTCGGCCAGCGACGTGGGATCGGTAAATGTCTGGATCTTAGAAATTGCTTTCACAATGACGTACGTCGCCGAGTTGATTGCCTGGGCTGGACCGAAGACGGTATGTGTCGAAGGCTTGCCCCGACGCAAGGGTGAATTGTCTTGAAAATCATCGATTCTAAGATGTGAGCGTGCTAACAGAGCTGTCTAGGAAAGAGGGGCCTTACATGAGAGACGAGTCATGGAGCATAGCAATCACTTCTTTGACTGCATTAGTCTTGTCCACCGGGGCCTGGAACCAGACGTTCAATGCATCGATGAACTTCTCGCGGATACCCTTGGACGGAAGAGTCAAGACGTATTCGTATGGAGAGTCTGCGATCTAGTGCAGTGAAGCGAGTCAATATTTCCGCATCTTCATATCGGTGTTTGGAGCAGTTACCTTTAGGCGTTGAGCAGCCCAGGCATGTTGACATTCAGGATTCATAATCGCCGAGAAGCAATGTTGAGGAACGAACTCCACGGTCGTGCTGCTTGAGCCTGAAAGAGTTGTATGAAGCTGTTCATCGCTGGACATCGAGCCATGATCCGACAACGAGGGCTGTGAGGGGGTATCTTCTAGCATATGCTCAAGCTTGACTTCGTTCACGAAAGTTGCATCTTCGGTAGCTTGAATTGCCTCGCAGATTGCCATGTTGTCAGAGGACTGTTTCTCCGTAGCCATGATGGTAAGGTCAAAGTAACGTGGTGGATGCTTGGTGTTCTAACGTAAGTTCTTAGAGGAGGAAAGAAGTAGTGACAGTCTTGTGCGAACAAGAGATGGCCAAAAAGAACCAATTCGAGGGGAATGTCTTTGGTTCTGAAGATGCTCAACGTACGGAACGCGCGCGCAATGATGCCCGTGACTGCGCGACTGAAGTATAATGCGACGCACTAAGCCTGCAGTCACGGCACGGAAAGCCTGTTCCCCGTTCAAATATGTAAGAGCCTGTTTCTCAAATCGGATATATGAAGCTGATCTGCATTACACCAGGGCTCATGAGTGATACGCCGCCGGCAACAACTGGATATCAGCAGCCCCGCGCTATCCGGTACTCAGTTGCATTGCTTTAAACTCAAAATGTTTAGAAATCAAGATCCGAATCTTTTTCGTTGTTACTCAAGATGTTGTCTTTCATCTCTCCGTCTCTCCGCCTCACCCCTGGACAACAGGGGAGAGGGGTGTAGTATCTATGGTTACACACTCCCCTGAGCCCTGCCACGCAACTCGCATCTACACTGCCTGCGCTATGATGTGCCGGAAAAAAACAAGGGTGTGAAATCTAGACCCATGTGGAACTCGTGAAGATAGGCGAGACGAGCATGAGAAAAGAGAGAACAGGACTCCAGATATCCGACATGGCAGCATCAACTGAAAGCGTTCCACACAGTCTTCTCACTATCAAACACACCACAACACTGATCGATCTACTGAAATTCCTCAGCAAAAGATGTCGTATGTGGAATAACTCAATGTCATCTAATGCTATCGCTAATATGCCATGCCCTATTAGCCCTTCAATCACCAACGGCACTAAACCAGTCGGCAATGACCTAGCCACATCGGCAAAGTCCCTCGTCACTAGAGCCTTCGCAAGCTACCACAGCTACTATGGCCTCTGCACGACGAGTTGCCAAGTTTACGACACGGCGTGGGTAGCCATGGTACCCAAAACGACAGCCAACGTGAAGCAGTGGCTGTTTCCAGAATGCTTCTACTATCTCTTGAAGTCCCAGGCGGCTGATGGAAGCTGGGGAATCCATCCGACAACCCAAACTGCTGGGATCCTGGATACGGCCGCGGCTCTGCTGGCTCTTCTTGCCCATGCAAAGGAACCTCTTCAGATGGCGGATATTTCACCTGATGAAATCCACCAGCGTATCGAACGGGGATTTGACTCCCTTCAAACGCAGCTGTGCCGATGGGATGACGTCGAAAAGACCAACCATATTGGCGTTGAACTCATTGTCCCCGCGCTGTTGGCGTATCTAGAGAAGGAGCGTGTTTCTACTTGCTTCGACTTCCCGTGCAAGGAGGCTCTGGAGGTCATGCATAGAGCCAAGATGTCCCAGTTCCAGTTGGAAGTGCTGTACAGCAAGCGCCCCTCGTCCGCTCTTCACTCTCTGGAGGCGTTCCTGGGAGAACTCGACTTCGACCGGGTCTCGCACCATCTCTATCGGGGCTCCATGATGGCATCGCCTTCTTCAACTGCTGCCTGCCTTATGGGCGCGTCCAAGTGGGATGATGAGGCCGAGGCTTATCTGCGACACATCGACGCAGCTGGGGATGGTCATGGCGACGGTGGCATCCCTGGGACATACCCGACCACGCATTTTGAATGTAGCTGGGTAAGCAAGCTCACTAAATACTCATGGACATGGCCTGAACTGAATGCGCAGATTCTGGCCACTCTTCTTCAAGCGGGCTTCACAAGGGAAGAAATAGAGTGTGATGGGATGCAAGGCCTGGCAGATATTCTAGGCAACGCCTTCCAGGCCGAGAACGGGATCATAGGATTTGGTGAGTGCGAGCCGAACCCATCATGAATCAAGATAACTGACACGGCCAAGCACCTCGCACCGCCGACGTTGACGACACCGCCAAGGGTCTTCTCGCGCTGAGTCTTTTGGGCCGCCACGTCAGTCCGGATGCAATGATCAAAGTCTTCGAGGGACGAGATCATTTCACCACGTTTGGATCAGAGCGAGATCCCAGCTTGACGTCAAACCTCCACGTCCTGCTTTGTCTTCTGCATCAGCCAGATGTGTCTCAGTACCATTCACAGATCGTCAAGGCCACCTTGTTCATCTGCCGATGGTGGTGGGATAGCGACTCCCGTGTGAAAGACAAATGGGTAAGTGCCACAATCCCGAGAACACCACATTCTTTTCTAACTGCTATAGCACCTGAGCCATCTGTACCCAACCATGCTTCTGGTGGAAGCTTTTACAGCATTGCTCCAGGCAATTGACAACGGAGAGCTGTCCGGCGTCATCGACGACAACTGGCAATGCAGAGTCAGCGTGTCTCTGTTCCAAGCCTGCCTGCGGATCATGCTAGATCAAAACGCCGATGGCTCGTGGGCTGGCTATCGAGAGCAGACCTGCTACGCCATTCTGGCTCTCGCTCAGGCCCGTCGTGTGTGCTTCTTCAACGAGATCCAAGATGAGGTACAGGCTTGTATCGATCGGGGCGCCAGATGGCTCACGGCAAGTACCTTTCAGGCCCAAGACCTCACTTGGACTTCCAAGACGGCCTACGAGGTGGCCTTTGTGGCTGAAGCGTACAAAGTGGCAGCTCTCAGAGCGGCTCTTCCCAGCACATCACCTGGAATCATCGGCCGAAATCTCAACATTGCTGGTGTTCCGACTGATCTGCAAGGCTACATGCGTCTGGTTCGCAAGACCGCTCTGTTCTCATCGCTTGATGAGTGGCAACTTCGAGCCTCAATGATCGAGTCGTCCTTCTTTATCCCTCTGTTACAAGCCCAGCGACTTGAGGTTTACGCCAGGGACGATGCGAATCTTACGGAAGACAAGTATCTCAACATCATCCCGTTTACTTGGGTCGGGTGCAACAACCGGAGTCGCACCTTTGCGTCCACCTCCTGGCTGTACGACATGATGATGCTGTCTTTGCTGGGGTACCAGACGGATGAGTTTATCGAAGCTGTCGCTGGGCCTGGCTTCAATGACAGCAGTCTGCTACACGGTGTCGTCGACAGAATCATTGACAGCACCACTCGGGCTTCGCACAAGCCTGGGAATGGAGTCAAAGAAGAGTCTGTGACCGTGAATGGCGAGAAGAGCACCAATGGCCAGAATCAGAATGGACATGACAGCAGTTCAGTAGCATTGCAAGACATCAAGGCATCGCTTACTCGCTTCATCACCTACGTGGTAAACCACGAGGCGGTCCTCAGATCCAGCAGCTGGGACCGCGACAACCTCCGACAAGAGTTCCGAGCATTTCTGCATGCCCATATCAATCAACTCGAAGACAACGCCCGCTTCGCCAAGCAGCAAACCGGCAATACCTTTACGTCGCCCGCACAATCATACTTCCAATGGGTCCGCACCACGGGAGGCAACCATGTAGCCTGCGCATACTCACTGACCTTCTCGAACTGTCTTGTTTCTGCGTCCCTCGGTGGCGGCCAAGAGTTGTATCCTACCGTGTCGCAAAAGTACCTCGCCACTGCGGTCACACGCCACTTGACGACCATGTGTCGCATGTACAACGACTATGGGTCACTGGCGCGTGATTCCGATGAGCGCAACCTCAACTCTATGCACTTCCCTGAGTTCTCCTCTTGTGAGAGTTTGGACAGCAGGAAGCGAAGCCTGACTCGACTGGCTGAGTATGAACATGTTAGTTTGATCCAGACTTTGGATAAACTGGACCAAGAATGCCGCGACACTCCTGGGTCGACATTGAGGAGGGATATTGACTCGAGAAAGCTGAGTGTGTTGAGGCTGTTCTGCGATGTCACCGATCTTTATGACCAGCTTTACGTTATTAAGGATCTGTCTAGCCGCTTGAAGTAGATACGGAACATGAGATGCTTTCTTTTCAATTATCCCGCTCGCCGGTTTTCTCCATCTTGTATTAAATTCTGCCAGATACTGGGTCTCTTCTAACTCAATGTTGACATTCAAATGGCCATCTACAGCTGGTGTTAGAACCGTGACTTGATAAAAACAAGGTCAAGGACGTAGAAAGACATTCTACCAGCAGGAATCACCAAGACCCTCAACCCTCGAACCACTGTACTCTACGTGTATCTGCTCTCAAAGCATTCAAACTTGCCAAATGCCGATGTTATCTCGGCTACGTAGACGGCATTCGGTCCGGTCGTGTTCGTGATGTCAGCGTCAAGTGACGGCAGTGCTAGTCCTGGCGTCTTTCGCCTTTAGACTTTGAAGAACTGTGGTTGTCATATTGGCTTCTGCGTGCTTATTATACGGCCGGGGTACCGTTATTTGTGGACCGGGTGTTCAACCCTTGTCATGTCATGTCATGCAGTGTGATAGTCGAGACCGATACAAAGTTTCGAAGCGCATATGTCTTATTGAGATGTTACATCGCCTAGATTTGACTCAAGGCTTACCACGGTTTAGATCTCTGCTCGACTTTGTTCCCCGTTTGCACAGCCCTCCCCGGCGAATGCTGAACTTCCGAATCTCCGATAAGCAACGGCCGCATCATGCCTCGGCGGCTACATGATCTGATCGGCTTTTCGAAATGGCAACGCTGAATTACCATCTAAGACCGAGTCATTTTAAGGTTTGATAAGGTCACATCATGACCGGTATTTCAAATCACTTATGGGTTTAATGTCGGCTGACCAATCCACAGATTCGTGAAGTGCTTAGGAAGTGCCTAAGACCAGTAATTCGAACGCTTGAAGCGACCTGGCACCTGATCTCTCATCCGCAGCCTGAATAATGAACAGGGAAGAGAGCATGCACGCAGAAATGTGACCGTAAATTTGGGTGTCGCTTAATGAATGTGTTGGCCATGACAACACCACACTTCAGAGTCGATCATGTTCACCTGCTACCAGAACCGGAAGGTAACATCAATCCACAGGCATACGAGACCAGTTAGACGTGTAATTTGCTAGCGACCAACGATCGAAACTACAATGAGTTCTAAGCTTCTCCTAAGAAATCCAGGTCTAATTCTGGACTGTCCCGTAGCCGGACCAGCATACAAGTCTCCGGACTCGACTTGGAAACCATGCCCCTCGTGTCAGGCTCCACGCCGGTGCCCCGGGACAACTTCCACTCATACTTGACCAGGATGTGACAAAGAGCCATCTTTATCTCATTGGCTGCGAAGAACCGTCCAGGGCACGCATGTTCCCCGTGCCCAAATCCTAGATGTGTCGAACTGGTAGACACCAAATGCGCCATGTGCTCTTTCCCAATTTCTTCACGCATATCGACGAATCGGTAAGGATTGTATGTTTCGGGGTCTCTGTAGAACTTGGGATCCTTCATGCGGCTGTTGTCGATGTTGAGGCGGGTTCCTTTCTCTAGAACGAGGCCATTGGAGAGGGTCATGTCTTCTAGAACAAGACGTCGCATTGTCACTACAGCAATACGTTGCCTGTTAGCTATTCATCGCATAGCTGAGTAAGGGGAGCGAGGCGTACCTATGCTGCCTGGCTTTAGTCGCTGCGCCTCTTTGATACAACTGTCGAGTAGCTTCATCTTCGCAAGAGAAGTCTTCTTCAGGCCCTCAGTGCGAAGAACCTGAAGCACCTCTCTGCGGATTGGTTCGACGTACTGGGAATTCCGCGCGAGCTCAATCATCGTTTGCTGAAGCAGGTCGTACGTTGTGTGTATCGACAAAAGAGACAAGGTCAACTGGAAGACAACAGGGTCAAACGTAGAGCCCGCTTTGGCAGCCTGTTCGTCGGCCCAGTCGATGGCATCGTTGAAGCGCGGCGGGGGCTGGCCTTGAGTAATAGCTGCACGCCTAAGCTCGCGTCGTCGCTGGACCAAGGGCCCGATGATTTGCCTTGCCTTGTTTAGTTGGAGCCGAAGTTTCTGGCAATCGGGATGGAACCAGTGGACGAGAAATCGCAATGCCGAGGGGAATGCCCGCAGGTTCGTCGTGGCGGCGTAGAAGGTTGTTGTATACGTCTTGGTGATGCGTAGCCAATCTTCGTTTCGGCACAGTTCTTCGCCAAGCTGGATTCTGGAGGAGATACGGGCAATGATGTCTAGAATTGCCGGCTTGATCTGCACTTCGGTCCAGTCTGCGGGTACGGTCAGTTCCCTTCATCACACTAGAGCATCCTTGGAGTTCCTACCATTTGAGACGCCCAAATTGAGCGTTACCGCCAGCGAGGTTTCCTTTGACATGGGCTCGATAACTGCGTCTTTCTTCCTCATTAGCTAGCTATCCTCTCTCTCGCACCGAGGGAACGCACTGAGATGCTGAGTCAAATACTTCCGAGCAACGACTTGAACCGGTCGATCGATCTGGCCGATCAGGCGAATTGTCTCGAAGCCGGGAATTCCGGCATGGTTGTCCTGGTTATTGTTAAATGGGGCTCTCATGAAACAGCTTTTGGGCCAAATCCGCGCACCTTCGTAGCAGCTTCCGCGAAGCTCAGCCTGCTGTCGTTTCGGATCTCGTCGGCGAATGCAGGTGGCAGTATGAGCAGTTCACCCCAGTCCGTCAGCAACCGGAAGGGCTGGTGGCAATACCGGTCTCTGGCCTGTGATAGGATCGCCTTGCTGTTCTTCACAAATTGCCTCTTCAAACACATCAGCCTGTTGTCTGGGAGATGACTTGTGAACAAACCTTTGCTTTGATCCTCGCCAGCAGTGATCCGTCATGGTTCGCTATTGGTACGTGTCTGAGGTTATCCTTCTTGGAAGGCAAGACCCATGTTACTAGTAAAGCCAATACTAGAGATACAGCTACAATCCAAGGCATTGAACCTGGAGCCTGGATCTGGTTCAGTGGCTGTACGCGGACAGGTGAGAAGATTCTCGACAAGAGGGTCATCTTCGTCTTGAACAAGTGAAAATATTGCACAGGAAGATTGGTATCGGGATTTTCAGCCAATCTAGGGCAAAAAAAGTATTCAAAGACAGTCTGGGGGGGAGAAAGGTTGACAGACCGCATACGGAGCCACAGAATCAAGGTTGGGATTTCTGGTGGCCACGCAAGCTACCACCTGGACCGTATCAAATTCGAAGTGTTTACAAAGAAACAGGATAGACTCCTCGTTCTCGTTCTGCAGTCCCGCAAAGCGAGGCACTGCTCCCACGATCTTCGACTGATATGTCGTGTCATTGGTCATACCGTATTAGTCTATTGATAGGCTCCATCAAACATCCTTGTCACGAGGGCGTGCTGATAAGTTCAAGCGGGCACCCGACTTAATAGTACACCCCCTGGCGTTGCCGTTTCAACTGCCGGATTCCGAGGCTATCTACGATGATCTCTCCGCGGCTATTCAAGTCTCATGATCTTCCTCGAAGCAGATAGAGTTTGTCGTGTGGCCACACAACCAAGGCATGGGATGGACGGACGCGGCCCGGCCCGCCCGCACTTCCCTTCCAGAACCAAGATCAGGCGACTAGTGAACTATTGGCGGATTAGGACAACCCCTGTTAGTTGATTCGCCACCCCCTGTGCCGAGATGCCCAATATGTATTCTCTTATAGAACACAGGGGTGTATCTTGGCAGGTTCTCGCAGTATGTAAGCTTAGAAACCTAGTCATCGGACTTATGGAGAGTTTATCCCGAGCTTGGCAAGCTGTATTTCTCGGTTTATCTGCACTTGACAGTGTAACCCTGGCTCTTCGGCATTTACGCTACCCCGGATGCGATTAACCAACGGGTGGAACAGAAGGTTCGCGCTCACGGGACTTATGGACGAGTTGTTTTCGGGCTCGGACTGCAGGAATGAAACCAGAGGCTGCGTGGTATGCCTAATTCGTCTTGTTAAAGCCGACTTGTCAAAACCTTGTCTTCGGCTATTAGTCGAATGTGTATCACGCCATTGGAACGGCAAGCGGGAGCAACAGCTAACCGTTCGGCATCTTTGAAATGCTGTTGGGTGTACGGAATAACGGCCCGCGACATCATCATGGGGTGGTACAAGTTGAAACGTTCTCCTCATCTGAACAATATATATACCACCGGGAGTATAAACATTCATCTCTCACCATCATCTTGAAGCATTCTTGAAATATTCAACATGACTCAGACACAAACTTTGACCAAGTCAACCGCCAACTCTGTTGTGACATCCATCCCATACCATGATGGGTCCTCCAATCCCCCAGATCAAGCCGCAACTCTCACCACCGCTCGCCAAGTCAACTGGCAGCCGGTAACCATTACCGACGTTCGGCTGTCCATGTCTTCATACGCCTTGGATACGCACGGCTTTCAATACGTGCAGCACGCCTCGGCCTTGAGCAGCCCACCCTACACCACTGCATCGTGGAAGGACCACGCTATCCGCGAGCAGATCAACGATGTCGAGATAGCGGAGCTCGCCAAGTCCGTTCTCGGTGCCAAAAAGACCATGGTTGTGCTGGCGACAGGTCGCAACGCCGCGTACACGGAGCCAGAGGATGCGCCATCGCGTCAAGACATCTACGCCAATCACGCGGGTCCTCTTCCGTCCACACGAGCAAAGGGCTTCTACGATGGCGTAGAGATGGGCCCGGTGCGCAAGCCTCACGTCGACTGGGGCACCGTCGGAGTGCGCAACATCCTTCGTGAGTGGAGTCATGAACTCGCTGAAGAGGCCAAGGACATTATCGAAGCGGAAGATGAGGCGGCCGCACTTCCTGGTGGCATCGAGAAGAACTACAAAGGCCGACGCTGGGGATTCTACAACACTTGGCGACCACTCAAGCCAGTACGAAGAGACCCTTTGGCATGCGTGGACTACTTCTCGAGCAAGGACGACAGAACCTCGGTCTATTGGCGCGATATACCGGGAATCAATGGTCGGTTCAAGGTTGACGCACCGCTCACCCTTGCAAACCCTAAGCATAAGTGGCACTGGCTCAGTGACCAGAAGCCAGATGAGGTTTTGTTTATGAGAATCTTTGATTCAGAGCATGAGAGGGACCCGAACAATGTGGCTGGAGGCGTGCATCATTGTTCCTTTCACCTTCCGGGTGCAGATGGGGAAGAGATCAGACAAAGCATCGAGACTAAAGTTTTCGCCTTTTGGTGAGCTGATTGCCTTCTGTCGTCCTCAACAATACACTGTTCAATTCAGGCACAATCGCGAATATTATATGCTTTACGATCTACTGTCCCAAAGCTATGCATATTAGCAAGGGTGGTACTATGTTTAGCCGTTGTATTCTCCATGAGTAACAAGTAGTTCTTTTGCGTAACGCGCTCCAGCTGATACACTTGCACACAATCAAATGGTTGCCATGGTCTTCTGATGGTATCAACATTGAGCGAAGAATTCTGGCATGCAGTCATAGAGTTGCAGAATTTTGCGTACATTATCAGAAACAAGGTGTTTACCTCGGCCACATACTGAATGTCAACTGCCAACCAGTTGCCGGCCAATTTGCATTTCGATGTCCTATTTCTTGGTTCAGTTTGAGCTCACCCAAGCGCGCGTGAAAGCAGCAACGGCTCAGCGTTACGACGGAGAAGGGAAATCATGGCTATATAAATTCGTAGCAGAGTCAGAGAGTTAAGGGCGGTGGCTCTGTCGGTATTCATCTCATGTTGCCATCAGTTGCTTGACTCGGGCCGCCAGTGGGTCGGCGGCCGCGTCTTATACGTGGACCAGGACAGGCTTGCGACAGAATACGACGTCTCTGAGCACCTGGCCTGGTACAGCCAGCCTTTTTAGACTCAACATCTAGGGCACTCGTCGCCTCGTTTAGTAGGAGAATACGTGGGTTGTGGATCAGAGCTCGGGCGATGGCTACGCGCTGCTTTTGACCCTTGGACAGCAGAGAGCCCTTGGTTCCAACGGTTGGACGATAGACCATCGGGGAGGGAGAGGATGAAATCGTGTATATTTGCCTGCCGGCACACCGAGCTCAGCTGCTCTTCCGTCACCTGAAGACGGGTTACGAGTAGGATGTTGTCTCGGATTGTGCTCTGCACAAGCGTAGGCTCCTGCGATAAATCCTCCGTTGACAGCTCAAGTCCATTTCGCTTCAGTTCAAGGCTATCATTCCGGATTCTGACCACGGTGTTTACTTGACCATTCACATGCCCATTCCGAGGGTTCCGAGCCGTGCGAAGCGAGGGCTGTTGACGGAGAGCAGAGCCTGCGGAGCGCCGCTGAATGCGCCGAGCCAAATTCCAGAGGAGATTATAAAGCAGCCGCTGAGCTAACCCCGGCTAATAGCCACGGCCTGGACTTAACAGCACTGCTCGCGCCGTTGTTGTTAAGACCTTTATCATAGAAGTAGCCACTATTCTACAAAATACATACATCCTTTGCTCACAGATATACGCCACTGGCCCAGGAAATTGCGGATGGCGAGCTGATTCCCTTGGGAAAGCGGAATGCATAGCCTATCCAAGGAACAGTTCCGGCGACATCTAGTAGATCAAAACTTTTGGCACATTCCTTACTGAGAATAAAGCGACAACCGGAATAGAGTAATTGTATCATTTTCTGTCTTTGACTTGCTGAGAGTGGTCTTCCAAGATTTAACATCTAAGGACACCCGCGATCGAACAATTGCAAAGGTTGTTCCAGTCTCTCTTGAGACTCACGAGTTTACCAAACTTTCACACAGTTCCAATGCAACGCCAAAGGGGCTTCTTAGTCCTGTATTTAATAGCATATATCAGTGATTCATATTTATTATCTTTCGTGATCCCACAACAAACAAATGTAGTGCACCTCCGGAGATCCGGAAGCCTGTACAAGGATGTCGACTCCGGGGCCCCGATGCCGTGCCACCTGCCGAGAATGAACCCTGCTTCCCGCTTCAAGTGAACCACCGGCACATCTTCGATTAGAAGACATCACAGCCTTGTGTTCAGGACTTGCAACATCTTGACAACTCCGACAATATGCCTGCTTCGCCCCATCAGGGCTCGTATGTTTGCCCCGTCTGTCCACGCCGATTTCGAAGGGCCGACTACCTCCAACGACACCAGCTCAACCATGGCTCTCCACGGTTTCATTGCAGTCAAGCAGGTTGTGGAATGAGCTTCCATCACAGAGATGTCCTGCAACGGCATCGGGCGCTTCATTGCAAAAGCGATTTGGCTTCATCGAGCACGATAGAAGCAATCAACGCATCTACTCTGCTTCCTCTTTCGGAACTATCAAATTTGACTGGTGAGACTGTAAGCGATGATGCAACATTATCCGGGAGTCGCTTCACGGCTCCCCGGATCAAACATTGGGAAGGCGTGAGTACGCCATTCGCGAGCTTTCAAGGTAGACCTTGTTGCCGTAGGACTCCTCCCATACGCCAGCCCTGTGAAGCAAAAGGGCATGGACTCCATGATAGACACGATACTCACTTCTGGTCCGGCCTTGCGGCACTTGAGATACCCGCCTCGGCACAACGATGAATGTAGCAGGCAAGTCAGTGCTGTACTGCCAGTGATGGCCCCCGTTCTTCATACGGGCCACGTCTGCCTTGTAAGGCCACAGAACCAGAATGAGGTAATTGGCCGTGATGGCGCAGTCGTGTATGAATGCTGCCCAGGGTGACTTTACTCACGTCTCGTGGTGGACTTGACCTTTGCAGTCGAGGACATAATAAACGACGATGTCATCAGTGCAAAGTCATTTTGCCTCGTACCCAAAGTAAATTAGCTCTTCCTGGAATGGATTTTATTTTAGGTGGTTGGTAAAGGTTTTGCCGGGGAGTCGAAGGGGTCATACTCCAGAGTCTTCAACGTATCAGGATTGACGGCGTACGGCTGGGCTGACTCCTTGAGAGCGAGAAGCTTGCCCGCTCAGAAGACGAGGTTCGTATTTGTCGTCGAGTCAAGAGCAGCTCTGACGCACGGATGATGAGAAAAGGGATTGGGATACAGGCCGAAAAGACGTTTGTTTGCTTGACGTTCCAGGAGCAGCCGCTCCGTGTCGACGTACCGGACTTTCATGTCGACACGGCCGTTGCGGATACGGAACGCGCAGATGTTGCCGTCCCCTTCGATGGAAGGGTTGCCTTCCTGCAGGGGATACAACGGGTCGACCATGATGCGGTAAAGATTTGACCCTTTGTCTCTTTTGCTAACAATGAACCAGGAATCGTCACAAAGATGGGCGTTCATCTATCTCCGGCACCCCAGTCATACACTACTATCCAGGTCGATATGCCAAACCCATCCGACCTGGTTCCTCTAGTTGGAGTAATGACAAATTCGATGCGAAGAAGACTCATCCTGAACCCACCTCAGCTTTTCGACAAAGCCACACTCATCACCACATCCCGAGACTCAGCCATCATCACGGCTCTTGGAGAGTTTACTGCCCTGGACAAGCATATTCCAGACAAGCTCATCGATCATATCTGTGCCAACCATGGGCTTCCGGCCTGGAGGGCCAACTTTGCGCTTTACGGACCTCCAGGGGTTCTCCCTGGAGTGCTTACCGCAGTAAAGCTCAGGTTTGACGGCATGCCCGGTGCCAAGCTCACCTGCACGGCCTCGCCTGGCAAGTACCTCAAGGGCTCCAAGGTTCCTCCTGGCTTCCTACCTCAGAACGGCGTGCCCAGTATGGAGGGTCTGAAAGCACTTACTTTCACTGAAGACGGTCTTTGGCACAATTGCTTTTCTCCCGTGGTGCCGCCGTCGGGTCGTGAACTATACGACTGGTACCTGTCTGCTAAGGCTATCACGGCAGCGCACGACCTCAACTTCGTTGCAGATTTCCATGTATTTGACAGGTACGTCATTGCAACCAACTTCGTCTTCTTCACCCTTCAGCACACGGCCGCCTCCGGGGGTTGCAAATCGAGCTGATGGGGGACTGCCATAAGCGGGATTTGCTCGAGTGCCGGACCCATGTGAGCTTCATGGACATGACGGCAGCGAACCAGAATTTTAACAATGGCTCGTTTTCGCGATTTACGAGGCTTCTGAAGGACACCATCGACCCTAATGGAATTTTATCACCTGGGAAATCGGGCATTTGGAATTCTGGCGACAGGTCTAGGAGAGCTCGCTCTCAGCTCTGGTTTGTATGTAGGCTTCGATTGCCCTTGCTTTAGTGTTAATTGGAACATAGATCAATGCTGGTTTCGGCATAGCTTCCTCTCCAAGTACCTGCTCTCATTAGATGCTTGACAACCGACACCTCCGACCAGGGCACTTGACACTCCGAGGGCCCGAAGACCGAGCTTTCTCGACTGATACCAGCCGGCATTCAGTTATCTTATCTTTACAGTATCAAGGGACTAAGATTGTGGTTGGCGGCGGCATTTGCGGAGTGGTCTATCCGCAGTGGTGGGTTGCAATTCATTGCGGTATCTGCGGAGCGTGCGGCATGTGCGGCGTAATGTTGATATCGCGGCGTATCATAAAGCTTCAGCCGAGCAAGTACCTGTGGGAGACGAGTTCATTATGTGTTCGATGAGCTAAGATGATAAATGAAGCGAGGCTGATTCGTCCTTTTGCTCGTCGACGAAACACCTAGGTGCGTGGAGGTGGCGATGCAATGAACCGGGCGATAAGAAATCCAACGAAGAGGACAGGAGGAGATGAAGTATAAAAGGCATGATCAGTCTCGAGTACAAAGAAATCGACAACAACCATCCCACCTTATTCACACGTCTTAAGCAAAGCAAATATCATTAACCTCACCATATTTACCATGCCTGCCACCATCCGTCAGTACAAGGCCGCCTGTGTTCAGTCCGAGCCAGGATGGTTCAACCTCGAGAAGTCCGTCAAGAAGACCATTGCCCTCGTTGAAGAGGCGGGAGAGAAGGGCTGCAAGCTCATTGCCTTTCCTGAAATATGTGAGTCCATTGACACAGCCTTAGAGAAACTGTTATTAACGCATATTAGGGATCCCGGGGTGAATTCCACAGCAAAGCCTAAGTATAGTGTCCTAAAACTATCCAGGTACCCCTACTGGCAGTGGCGTGTCAACTACCAAGACTCCCTGCCTCTGCTGAAGGAGTACCACCAGAACAGCATCCGCCCAGACTCGGATGAGATGAGACGTATCCGTGCTGCAGCCAAGACTGCCCAGATCTACGTTTCCCTCGGCTATTCCGAGATCGACGGCAACAGTTTCCACATGGCACAGATCATTATTGCGCCCACTGGTGAGGTTATTAACCACCGTCGCAAGATCAAGCCCACCCACGTGGAGCGCCTCGTGTTTGGCGAGGGCACCGGCGACTCGCTTGATAGCGTGGTTGAGACGGAGATTGGTGCTCTTGGTCATCTGAACTGCTGGGAAAACGTAGGGCACTTTGACTCACCTATCCAAGGATCGCCGCTGACATTTCCAGATGAACCCGTTCCTCAAAGCTCATGCTTGCGCTCTCAACGAGCAGATCCACGTCGCCGCCTGGCCTGTCTATCCTCCTGCTTCGACTCTCAAGTATCCGGATCCTTACACCAACATCTCCGAGGTTCAATCTGAGCTGGTCACGCCGGCGTACGCCTACGAGACGGGCACCTGGACTCTCGCACCAACCCAGGTCGTCACTCGCGAAGGAGCACGCCTCAACCTCCCCAAGCGTCTACAGGATGACGAAGCTGCCGTCGATGGCGAGGCTGCTGTCATTGGTAATGGCTTTGCCCGCATTTACCGCCCGGATGGCTTCCGCGCTGTTGAAGACCCGGAGAAGACATTCGACGGCATCGTTGTTGTGGATGTTGACCTTGATGAGAACCTTCTCACTAAGCGACTTGCCGACTTTGTATGTTTGGGCTCGATCTTAACTGATGGAACTGTACTGACTGATATTATGGAATCAGGGTGGCCATTATATGCGGCCTGATCTCATTCGCCTGCTGGTCGACAAGACCCCGAAGACGTACATCGTGGACGCTAACGCTCTGGAGTCAAAGAACTTCCCGAGTACTCTGAAGCGTCTTGGTCTCGGAAAGCCTCTTTTACTATCAGAAGAGTAATCGACGACTCAATGTGGGATACAAGTCTGAGTTCACTATCTCGACTTCTATGCCACTTTAGTTATGAGAGCTCCTCGGAATATTCAATATCTCTGGTTCTTAGCTCGTTACTATATAGTCCATTTTAACCTCTGTTGCCTTCCTAACACGTGACTAGTGGCATGAAAGCCTGCTCAAGTTAGCTCCGGACCATCGCATTCTCCGTTCTCCTTTCTCTTCCTTCTTCTAATTTTGCCGATTCTGTGAACTCCCTTTGATATGAACGTTAAGAAGATGAAAAGTCACTTGTGCATGCTTAGTGGTTACTACCGTGGTGCTTAATGAGGTAAATCGAGACAGCTGCCTTATCTCTCGAGCTATGCTAGCTTTCGTGGTGTAATTAGAGATGAGTAGATGATTCGAGGGTATAAGACTCTTGTTTCTGCGTCTCCCTAAATCGTGTAGATTGCAGGAATCTCCAAGACGGTTATGCTTGATACGGAGTACAAACTCGACATCTAATACTTTTAGACCGGAATTTTCCGTTGTCACATCCAAACAGGCTATCTACTAGAGCCAGTCCACAATCCTACAGTGGGGGGACAAAAGTTCCGCGCGATCGCCCTACTAATGCATCTCCCTTCTAGCCTTCGAATTTAACTCTACTTCTTCTTTCTTTAATAACTTAATAATAATACCTTTAAATACTAAGAAACCTTATTAAAGCCCTTAAAAGAGGATAAGGATTATAATAATACGCAATTTAAGCACCTTAATTAAGTAAATTATACTTTATAAAGGAGTATTATTATACTTAATCCCTAGTATTATAGATTAATACTATATTTAAAAGAGTATAAAAAGTATATTATACTTAAGAAGACTATTAACCCTTTAATATTAATATAAAAAATATATTTTCTAAAAAATTAAAAAAAACCCTTTTACTATAAGCTTTAGTATTATTAATTTAGCTAATCTTTCTTACTATATATATACTCTTATAAGGTTTCTTAAGAAAGAGAGTATTTAATATTATAAGGCTCTTTATAAATTAAAATTACTATTAATATATATAGAAAAGAGGCTAGCTTTTACCCTAAAGTATTATTTAATCTCTTTATTAAGATTAAAGTATTAAATCTTATTAAATAAAATTATAATTAATTATAATTAAGAGGAAAGATAAAAGTAAGTTTTCTACTATTTAGTATATTACTTTAAAGTATATTTTCTCTATAATTAATAGATCTTAAGATAAAAGACTTAATTAAGAGTATATATAGCTAAAGATAAAGCTATTATATTACTTATAGATATTCTAAAGTATCTTTTTATATAATAATTATACTAACTTAATTATACTAATAAAGGACCTTAAAAGTAAGAAAGATAGTATATTAAGATATAAAATTAAGAAATACCTTAAGGAATACCTTCTTATAATATATATACTAGGTTCTATTTTTATTTAGGATAATATTCTAACTTATAAAGTAAAGATTATATAAGAATAGATTAAAGAATAGGCTAAAGTTAATAAGGTTAAGATCCTAAAGTAGCTACCTTATTCTCTTAATCTTAACTCTATTAAGAATATATAGTATCTACTTAAGGAGGTAATAATAAAGGTATATCTTAAGCTTATAGACCTTCCTAAGAATACTAAGACCCTTTAAAAGCTCTATATAGCTATAGTTAGTATATAGGATAATATTAATATAATAGTCTTATAAAAGCTAGCTAAATTAATAAACTTAAGGTTAGTAGCTATTATTATAGTAAAGGGCTAATATATAAAATATTAATATAATTTAAATAAATCCCTAGCCTTTAATAATCTAAATAATCTAGCTTATATTAAAATTATATATAAATTAGCTGCTTAATTAATTATTTAAGATATAGGGTTATAGTTAGGGATGGGCTGATTTTTTAGGATAATGCGGAACTTTTGTCACCTAACTGTATATACAATTAGTAAATCACTAGCACGACCAGATACTCGGAAAACTTACCTTTCATAGCGCGAAGACGGAGGGTTGAAAGTTAAATGATTATACTGCGCAGATTCGCTCTTCGACCACGATTTTACATCTCCGTCTCAGAGGTGTGAAATCACAAGCAGCTCCACAGGTCAATCAAACAGTTACCGAAAGCACGCGTGCCTGTTTTGTAATCGTGCATGTTTAAATCCTCTTTCTAGGACACTGTCTCATAGAACAGCACGAGGGTTACAGCCATGAAATCTGAGTGGCCCTATGGGAATGCCGCTCTGAATTGAGGATATTATTTCCTTTTCCGGATGTCTCCAATCGCCGTGAAATTTGTCGAGTTCTTCCTGTCGACTAGCCTTATCTGATTTCATCCGCTGGACTAGCTCGATCCACGAAGTTGTCTGCATAACTACCAACTTGGCTCCGAAGATTCCCGTTCATTTCAATTATTCTGCATATACTGTCTTGTTGAACAAATTGCCTACGTCCTAATGCGTAACATTCATCATTCATGTCCGAAATCCAAGGCTTTAGGGAGGGTTTCAGGGATACATCTCCTCTAACTCCGCAAACCGACATCTCGGCCAATATCCGTATCCAAATTCGACGTCGACTGCCGCAAGCATGTCCTCCACAGTCGTATCGGAATATCTATGCGTATCAGGACACATGATTCTTCGGAGGCTCGGAAACTGCCCCGGATGAAGCATCTTGCGTCCAGCAAGACGGAGCAGCTCTTTTTTCAGGTCGATGTGATCTTCCATCTGCCCGTGCGGGAGGTAGAGTGACACGATCGAGGACGGTAAGTGCTGTCGCAGTGAATCAAAGTGATACTTGGTCTGATCTGCCGGGATGGGGATTGTGCATGAGCTGATCAGTAGGTTCTCCAAGACCGGGAAGTCCTGAAGGCTGGTTTCTAGGCCATGATCTCCGAACGTACTAAATTCGAAGACGTCCTGGGCACTGAGGTCGAGATGTAGTGATTTGATGGACTCTCGATGCCGACGGAGGCTCCTCACTGCGTCAGCAAGTCGAAAGTTGTTGCGACCACGACCAACCGTTAATGGTGCCGGCGGGGAATGATGGGTTCCAGATTCGTAGACGAACGTGTGTAAGTGGCCCGTACACGCAGAGAGCATGTGTTCAAAGTCCGCTTTTGACATTTCGCGGCTCGAAACCCGCAGGACCTTGAGGTTCGGCATGGGAGGAATCGGAGACGTCATGGCACGCAAGAAGATATTCAGACATTCCAACCGCGGTGCTAATTCTAGAAATGGCTCGGCGCGGATGCTGAGGTCGAGCGTCTTCACGGACAGCGTAGACACGTTGAGGGCTGCCAAGGCCGATGGGGTAATTGACCTGATGGTTGGGTGGTTGTTTTCCCAGTTGAAGGTGCTCTCGACGCTGAGATGCTGCAAGTTCGGCAGCTGGGCGATCAGCATGGTCACCATCTCCGTCGCCAGCCACGCGAGGCCGTCGTTCCAGATGTGGCGGAAGGTGAGTTCGAGGAGTTCCTCGTCACTTGAAATATCCCCGTCGCAAACTAAGACGAGAATCGCCCGGGCCAAGCGACTCGTCGGTCTGTCATCGTTTGCGAGCTCCAAGATGCGCTGCCTCCACGCCGTAGATAGGTCGAGCCCCAGGGCCCTTGCGCAGTAGTTGAGCACGGCGCATGCTTCGGCGACGCTGAACGGCTTCAGGTTGCGGCCCTCTTCTTGGCTTCCAGGGCAGAAGAGAAACGCCTGGATGGACACGCGCTGGACACGGACAGCTAGATCTCGTCGGTCGGCCGCGGTGCGCATGAACAAGGTGATGCGGTCTTGCCAATCGTACTTCCAGGAGGCGGAAGAGTCGCCGTGGCCGAGGACGAACTCGTGGTACAGGATGGGTTGGGCGATGAGTTGGAATCTCTTGGAGACGAGACATAGCGAAAATAGGGCGTGGCGGTCTAGCGAATACCATGACCTTTCGTCTTCCTTTTGATGTTTTCTTCCTAGTTGTCTGAATCGTTGTTCTTGGTGTTGCTGCACGGTGCCAACGTCAGACGGTTGGTCGTGTTCGCCGCAGCAATGAAGACAGAAGTTGCTAAAGATGAGAGCCAGGACCTCAGTTGGGAGGTCAGCGAGAGACAGAGAGGTCATGTTTCGAGTGTTTTGATTATTCTAACCGCGATGTATCAAGGCGATGAGGCAATTGATGGTTCTCTTACAGAATAGATATTTTTGCAAGAGTAAGACAGCCGGAATGATGAGAGATCCCGGACCAAAAATATGCAGAGCACCACGTGACGAGAATCGAGACGCGATCGAGCAAATGTAGTAAAACCAATCACCTGATAACCCATTTCAAGACATGGTTCCCAGACTAGTATTTGAGATATGCTCTATCACTGACGTTGTTGAAGATGATGTTCTATTCGCTAGTATTGTTGGCCCATTTCACACTCATTCCTCCAGCTTCTCAACGTCAGTTCAGTTCACGAGCAATCATGCCAAGTGGTATAAATGCAACCTGGGTTATAGTTAATAAGCTTCATCCTAGAGCAAAACGAAAGCTCTGGCTTACCAGTCTTCTGGAACGTTTGGCTCTCCCAGCATCCTAACTGAATTCGCGGCCTGCGGCATGTTAAGGTCCCTCGCCAGCTCTTGCAGAAACGTAGCGGCGTACTTCCTAGCTGACGGAGAATATAGTCTCGAAGTCAAGAGAATGCTCAGCGGCCAGATCAAGGTCCTGGCCGAAGGACAAAACTTCCCTCGGCCTTTATTTGGCTCTAAGAAGTCGGGCACACTCGCAAGCACGCCTGTCGCAACCTTGGCCATGTTTTCCGCCGCTATTTGCTGTAGTATTTCAAGATATTTGCACTTACAGTGAGGGCCACACGGGGCATCGTCGGTTTTGTCCTCAAGGTGCGGGTTCTCGAAGCCGAGTGAGATTCCTCGCCAGATGAGCTCGTTGAGGAACATGCGTATCATGCGGACGGCGCTCCAGAATTTTGCGACGCGATGACTGGGATAAGAATATGCGATGGGGCGATAGGCCCACGGTGGAGTTTCCTGGCTGGGGCGTACGGTATATCGCATTTCCTCTTCGAGGTCATCGGTGAGAGCGTTGATGACCTTGTCCAGATGCACAGCCTCGTAGATGAGTTCCGGGCTTGGAGATGTTGTGGCTCGGGCTCTGAGACTTGCGGTTCCATCTATTAATGGACCAAGACGGAGAGCGAGGTCTTTGGGGTTGAGAAACGGTATTGCTTCCTGGTGTAGTGTGAGACACTCGCCTGGAACGGCCACGATTCTCTGCACGCAGCTTGTTCGGATGTTGGTGATTGTCTGGATGAAGAGATGGTGTGCCAACTTCGACTTGAACTGCTGCTTTCCTCTTAACCGCAAAAGTTCCAACGCGCCAAGTGTATGCGCCGTCCAGCTTTCGGGCGACTGGGTTCCCTGGAAGATGATAGCCTCGAACAGACCCAGGAGCAACACCGCGGCGAGTGTTCTGTCCAGGATTGTTTCCGCGGGACACGCCAGCGACGCGTTGGTCTGGGCGAGAGCGAGGGCGTAGTGTGACCTCGCGGTCTTCATGTAGCTTGCGTCTCGGACTCTGAGGGCAAAGGTGGCGAATGAGACGGCGCGGACGGCGGAGGATACGGCGTCTTTGGCGAGGGGGCCAGAGGTGTAGAGGCTTGGGAGGTATGTTTCGAAGGGGGATGCGATGATGAAGGAGGTCATGAAGTAGGTGATGGCTGGGACTTCGAGGGGTTCGGGGAGGATATCCAGGGGTAGAAGGAAGGTAGTTGTCTGGTCTACTTGGTCGTGATACTCGCAGTCTTCAAGAGCATCGCTTCGGGTCGACACGGCCAAGGCGGAAACTGCAGCAGCATATTTCTTCTTCTTCGCTTTCTGGACCTTGTGCGCAACAACAGTCGTCTCGTCTCTCAAGCGCAACTCGGAGGGATTCCTGTACCCCCCACACGGTATCTGCTTGCGGAAGCATTGCGCGCAGCCAGGCTTTGCACGATTGCACTAAACAGAGGTATGTTAAAGGGTGATGGTATGATTTAGGCAATGTTCCCACCTTCAATCGCTTTTCCCGACAGGCATGGCAGGCAGTTGACGGACGGCCACTAAACACCATGTTTCTTGCAGTCTACTGCACAGTAGGAGCTGCCAAGGATGACGCGATGTTTGCAAAGAAGAAAGCCAAGAACGAGAAAGAGACGATGACATGTCGGTCCCCTACCAATAGGAACTATCTTCAGTGCTGACGGGATGGTGCCGGACAGCCGGTGATGACTCCGCCACCTCGATGTCGCGTCGAAATGCCCACCAGAAGAAGAATAGCGTAGGGGCTGACGTAGACTATCATTGGCCTTTGTTCATTCTCTCAACCCTTCCTTCGATAAGTTAAATGCTCACGCATTCAGACCACGTTGCTTCACACCCTTGTAACTATATATCTATGAAGATATCCTGTCCCCCATAGCGTCGAAATGCCCACTACAAGAGGAATAGCGTGCCGCTGACGCACTCAGCCTCTCACACAATCATTCCCTCAACCCGGTCGGCAGACTGCTCCCGCTTGCCTCGAAACACGTCGATGAGAGTGTGAGCTGCAAGTGATGCTACACCTAGCTTGCCACCCCCAAAGTCGCCCCGTCCTGGCCGGTACAGGAACTTTTCTTGTCTGCTACGCTTGAAGCCGTCATCCTTGTCTGGGACGGCTTCCCGCGATAGGCCAGCCCAGAGGTACACCAAGACGACCACCATTTCCTCAATCCTCACCATGAATAGCTCCGTCAGGACCGATGATGTCGATCCGCTTGCAATGGAAAAATGAGAACTCTTGGAGAATACAGCCAGGAAGGAGTAGATGATGCGTATCAGTAGTACTGGAAGCGAGACGGCCACAGCGCAGAGCAACCTTCCTTCTCCACGTCCTGTTGTATTTCGTCCTACTGCCGCGCCCACGACGAGAAGAGCCAGGAGGATAAACACGATCAGGAACAGAACGACTCCTGCTTGAGTCGTCGTTTGGTCTTCAATCTCGGCTGGGCTGTCTGCCGAGGCTCCTCCGACAATGCAAAGGATGAGGGCGACGGCGGCGGGAACCTGGGCGACCTTGACGACGCCAAAGGAAAACAGCAAGTTCCACGGTGTCTCTAGTATAGAATACCAACTAACACGTCCTTCGTTAGCATCTTGGGAGAAGGAGGGAATGGTGCAGAGCTGTTCAGCACTTACACCCGAGATACGATCCCCAGAGACGCCAACAGGAGAGGCGACAAGCCCAGAAAGCCGGCGATGATAGCAATGGTCCAAGCCGCATCCGACTGGATAGTGATGGTTGCAATCTGAGCAGAGCAGCCAACGACACGGATAATGCTGAATATGGCGAGAAAGATCCAACCCGAGCTTTTGGAAAAGGCGTGGCGAGCCGATACCCATATGCTGCCACCGAGAGCTGCAATGTAGTATGTGAGCTGCCAAATGGCGATGCCGTCGGTAAGAGTGATGTGGCTCATTTTGGGATCAGTCAATATCCTCGTGAGATGATGGATGTAGTTCTTAGGATTAAAGACACTGCTCCTGGCTCAATGTTAAATATGAGGTACGAGCCGGTCGAAATGCATTCTCTAATAAGTTACCTCAAGTTTCGTCACTGACATGAGGCTCATCTACTTTACTGCATGATTAGACCAAACAAGCCCTACTTCGGTGATGCCGTTACCGTTGTCCAATCGCAATACTGACACAAATTCTCATACATGTTGGGTCACCGATTTAAGTCCATTTCCTAGAAGCCATCATCAGCCTTACGACACCAGCGTCGAAATGCTCCCCCAAAAACGGTTTGGTGCGGATGTGCAGGATTCTCACCTCCGCCTCATATCTCGGCATTACTTGCCGGTCCGTAATACTGATACTGCCCTTCTATTCCCATAGGCTAGTGGTTGGTTTTGTTGTCTACGACGCGTCGAAAAAGTTGCCATTTCCGGCGTTTGGATGACTTTTCGGCACTGTCTTTCTTCCCAAACATCAGGACCACAGTCTGTATAAGTATCTTCTTCTTTCTTCTCCGAATCGACCCTCGGTTCCCGGTCAGGAGCGTCGCATCCCAATCGCAGTTGCACTCGCATTCCCCTTCATCATGGTCCGACTCTTGTATTCGATACTGGCGGTCTTCATTCACAACCATATCTTTTTAATCATTAACGGCAACGTCCCAGTTTTTGTGTGTATGGCTGCCATCGAGGAATTCGTCGTTGTTGTCGACTATCTTCTGTTGGGTTTCAGCCTGAACAAGTTAGAGCCCGATCAGGTGGGAGACTTAAGCGGCCGCCCTTGGAATAGGGGAAAGAAACAGAAAAAGAGTCAGTCGCGGAGGCAGGAAAGGGCTGACCAGTATGATGCGACCGAGCTCAACGATGGACGTTAAACAAGGACGAGTTACAGCGAAGGGTGGATACGACACAGGAAGAGAGAAAATGCCGGGGTAGTCGATGTCTTGATAGAATCGGAGAGATGTTCCCCGTGTTGAGGAGAAGCTTACCCTGCAGGTGGCCGGACGACGAAGATTTCTCAGTTTTGTACACTTGACCTCACTTTTCTTTCCTTGGTGATTTAGACCGTAATAGTACATAGAATAGAAATCAAGTAGAAAATAGGATGTCTTATTAAGATGGATGGCTCACTTCATGATCGAGCACCAGATCAATCAAACGAGAGATAACACTAAACGCCGCTAGAATAGCCTGCTTTGTTATCAGATAAAAGTGAACTTCGACAAGTCCAGACTGATAAGCGTGATTCCCAGCTTCAGTTTCACTTCAACATTTCTGATGACACGATATGGATCCCGATACTATCGCGAAGCAGAAGCGAAAACGCGCTGGATGCATCGGGTGCAGACTACGACGCAAGAAGTGCAGCTACGAGAAGCCGCAGTGCGCAAATTGCCTGAGAAATGGCATTCTGTGCCCTTGGCCGGAGCTGGGGAACACGAAGCACGCTGAGCTGTTGAGGAGGACGAACCCAACGCATCGGACTGTCAAGCCGACAGGATCCTCAAAAGCGATGACGAGTCTATTAAACACGAATGTTCCATCTCCAGATACATCGACCGACACAGACTTCATCATGGAACTGCTCAGCATGGTTCCTCGATCGCTGGATCCGCAAATGCTCATGGGCAATCGACGACTCCCTGTCTCAAGAAGATTATTCCACCACTACCTTCATCGCACAAATAAGGTCATTGCCATCTGTCAGGGAAAGAGGCATCCCTTCGTTGCGGAGTTGATCCCGATGGCCATGTCCAGCGACTTGATCCTATACAGACAGGTGGGTTCTTTTATTGACCTGGTAAAGATGGATCTGATGCCCATCGTGAGCGCTTCCATGAGTCCCGAATCATGCCCTCGGAACCGACATGCTAAATCAGACCTGAAAATAGAAACGGGACGGTGCTTTTAGACATCTGGAAATGAAACATTGCCCGTTCCAAGCTACAAAGCGACTCATGTCTAAGGGTGAATGACCCAGAATCTTGGGTCACTAACTTGATTGAGGATTGTCGGCGCCGAGTTCCTAACGGTAACTCCGAAACTGAAACAATAGAGTATATGACAAATGGACCCATGCCAAGGAGATACGGAGGAAGAAGACATGGCCGATGGAAAGGAATGACGGGATGGTTGTCGAGCAGTTTTAATGCAGATAGTTAGGGAGGGATTACCGTATTGGCTATTCATGCAGAACGGCAAGAAATCCACCAACTGGCCCCGTTTGGATAAACTATCAAATGCGCCCACATCGATCTAATACTTGAGTCCTAGGCGCTCGTGGTTGGAGGAGCGGCCATTGTCGGTGCTCATGTAGGGATCAGTGAGTATACAAGTGAGAATCTGAACAGTTTTGGCTGATCATGGGATCAACATGGCCAAGACGTAATTGAGTAGGTTTTAGCAAAGAGGCATAGGATGGGATATTTATAGCGATAAGAATTACGGAGCAGAATATTCAGGGCTGAGTCTTGTCTACTGTATCTCAACTCTCCCTCTCTGCGTTCGTAACCTGTCAGCCTCTGATATTTTATGCTGTAAGATCTTAGTAAAGTTTCACTGGTTATTCTTAGCTCACTTCCATCAATCTGCAGTCAAGTCCAATGACATGCATCCGCTCTGTCTACTGTCTTCAGGGAACGCCTCCGATGATGTGAGATTCAATGGTTCCTCAAGCAACACAATTTCACAATGGCTCAGAACGTTGGTCACGCAAGTTCGGCCTTCTTCCGCCTCTCAGTGAACTCCCAAGCTCTACCCTGTGTTGATTTACATTCAATTCGCTGTGGATTTCCCTGGATAACTCATAAGATCTTGATTAGATTGCGCATAGCTTGAATAAGGTTCCCTCCCAACTAACCTAGAGGTCGACGTTTCTTGCGGATCATTATCCACCACCGCTGTACATCGAAATTCGGTTCCCTAGGTAAGAGCATTCCATTCAGCTTGACGTTCCATTCAGCTTGACGTTGGGCGACAGACTTTTCTCGTCTCGACGTGCCGTTACACAGGGATCCAGGGCTTGATTCCACAGGCGAGGGACAATGTCGATTGGCTGGAGGCTGTTCCCGAGGATGGCAGTCTATCGAATGGTATTGGCCGTTAGACAGCCAAGGCGGGATTCCGGTCTGTCGCGTCTTGGTCGAACTGGCATCTTCCTCCACGTCAGGTGTATTACCCCGTTGTCTAAAACGCAGTTCTATGACCATCGCAAACCAACTAGGCGGCTGATCACCTGCAGCAGCTGCTACCATGGTTTATCCACATTGGTACAGTGTCCCGTCAAAGTAGCCCTTGACTACCTCGTCCACCATCCTCTGGGAAATGTTATAGTGGGCTCGATGGATGACCGATTTGGTGAACGGCATCATAAGGCTGTGAGCATGAACGAGCACTTCATCATGCAGTTCCCACTCCTCATCTCCCACGCGTGTAGTCGAACTCGAAGTGCTCTCCGAGTGAGTAGGAGATTCTTCCGACTGACGTAGCCGAACCGTCCACCGCGCCCAGACAACCGTCCCCATCAACGCCTTGGCGCGACAATTGATACCATTAGGAATACACTGCATGGCGACCGGCCACGTAGCCTCCCTATTAATCCCCGGTGCAAGCTGCGTGACCTCGCGGATCTGAAAGCTGCGGAGGGTGTGATTACACGGCCCGAAGAAGGCGTCGTCGGGGAGAGAGCTCGGGTCGGTGGGAATTTCTTCAAAGCCGGCGACGTGGTCGTTCAGCCGCATGGTAGGCGTGAAGGTCTGGACGAAGGCGAGAACGACTTGCGGGGGTACATGATTAGGGATGGAGATGGAGATGGATGTACGGTGTTCTGACCGCATGGCGGACGAGGGAGTTAATTATGGAAAAATGCCAGGATGAATGCTTGGCAAGTGCCGACAGCGACTCTCTTAAGACACGACCAGCTGGGCTCGACTAAGCATCTGTGGCTAGATTACCGACGAACTCTGTTGAAGCTGCTCTCAGTGCCGAACCAGTTAAAAGCCCGCCGAGCCATGTGAAGATGGCCCACAAGGATTGGATCGACTTTGAAACATGAACTCAATCTAGACTGGTGGGCTGGACCTCTTTGGACGTCGACATCCCAGTAAGAGAAAGGTCGCCTTGTAGCAGAGAGATAAGCCGCCGTTGTCCATCTTTTGAAACGCCCAGCAACCCTGGACGAATAAAACTACCGGTTATTCAACATCACCGCAAAAACCTGCTCGATGCAAATAGCGGCGGATCCGCTGCGTCCAGATTCCCACCCCAAACCTCCGCCGTTGCAATGGCGGTGTGGAGACGCCCCCAGTCCGTGTTACTTAATGTCCGCGTAGCGCAAGGAAATGGCTGCTGGATGCAGCTAACACTACGCGTTCGGCGAGCGTTTCTCTTGGCGCGAGGAAGCCGGGTTTCTCTGGTGCGAGGGGCGGGAAAAGCCGGTCCATGGCTGGGGTAGTATGACCTGATTTGAGGAGAAGGGTTTGCGGCGGGGATGAGGTTGAATTCTGGAGACGCTAGCATTCAAGGGCCAAACGTACGTAAAAAGGGATCTTGAGCTTGTTGCTCACCGATGTACGAATACCGGGGTTGGATGGAACGTCCTATCTAGGCAATCTGGCCCAGACCCAGGTCCGAGACCGAGGCATCCACCATCGGAGATCATCTCTTCCAGAAGACAGATTCCACTATATTGCAAGGGTCAATGGTATATCGCGAGGGTGAACTGGTGTGCGTGTACCCTGGACTTGCCGAGGTCGAGTTTTGCCCCTCTTCCATAACAGTCGACAGTACGAATACATATGAGGATGATGACGTGGAAATAGCTTCTTTTTACGCTGACTGTCGGTACGCTAGATAACAAGGGCATGTATATGCCAACTAACTCTTACTCTAAGAGTGCTTAACCCAGCACGCCTGGGGATTGCACCACCCCTTCAAGCCAACATTGCCCCAGTCCATACCCAGACCACTCTGCTTGTGTCCGCCAAACGGCATGTGCGGCGCAACCTCGAAGTGCGTGTTGACCCAGATACTTCCCGCCTCGAGCTGCTGCGCAATGCGCGTAGCATGGGCTTCATCCGACGACCACACGGACGCGCCGAGACCCAGCTTGGACGCGTTGGCGCGGTTGATGACGTCCTCCTCGTCCGCCCACTTGAGCACGGGCACGATGGGCCCGAACGGCTCCTCGACGACGATGCTTGAGTCATCGGGCGGGTTGTCGACGATGGTCGGGGGCATGAAGTAGCCCTTGCCCTCCTTCTTCTCAGGGGGGCCGCCCACCGCCGTCTTCCAGCCGTGCTTGGCGATTTGTGCGTAGGTTGTCTGCAGCTTGTCGAACTGCATGCTGTTCTGGATGGGGCCGAGGAAGGCCTCGGCGTCGTCGTGGTCGCCGGCCTTGAAGGACTTGACGACTTCGACCATGGCGGCGAGGAACTTGTCGTAGATGCTCTCGTGCACGTAGATGCGCTTGACGGCCATGCAGACTTGGCCGGCGTGGACAAAGGCGAAGGAGGCGACCTGGAGAACACAGTTGTTAGCGGTTGGCCTGGATGATACTTGGTGATTTGGAGCACATACCTTGGCAGAGACAGTCGCAATGTCGACATCGTCACACACAATCGCCGCGTCGTTACCACCCAGCTCCAGC
Organism: Neonectria coccinea; assembly: GCA_019137265.1. Classification (NCBI taxonomy): domain Eukaryota; kingdom Fungi; phylum Ascomycota; class Sordariomycetes; order Hypocreales; family Nectriaceae; genus Neonectria; species Neonectria coccinea. The sequence goes on from WPDF01000027.1 coordinate 62,829, forward strand.
GTAACCCGCTTCAGCGTCGCAGCACACGACGCCATGACCTTCTTGCCCGTCTCGGTCGAGCCCGTGAAGCTGACCTTGGCCACGTCCGGGTGGGCGGTGAGCATGGGCCCGAGGTTGTCCTCGCCGCTGATGGCCTGGAAGACACCCGGGGGCAGCACCTTGGCGCCAATCTCGGCGACCTTCAGCGCCGAGTAGGGCGAGAACGGCGACGGCTTCCAGATGAAGGTGTTTCCGGCCAGGAGCGCGGGGACGGCCTTGCCGATGCCCAGCGCCAGGGGGAAGTTCCAGGGCACGATGCCGACGCCGACGCCCAGGGGGACGTATCGCACGGTGGCCTTGCGCTGTGAAGAGTTAGTATGATAGTAGTAACGAAGGGCGAGTCTTGGTGGTGACGTACGTCTTCACTGTCCTCGGCCGTCTCCTCGTCCAACCGCAGCTTCAGCGTGTCGCGCGCAAGCAGGTTGACAACAAACACCTCGAAGCTGGCCGACTGCACGGGCTTGCCGGCCTCCTTGCCGAGCAGCTCGGTGAGTTCCTGCTGGTTGGCCTCGAGGGCGTCGGCGAACTTGGTCAGGTACTCCACACGCTCGTCGTGGGAGAGCTTCTTCCAGGCGGGGTACGCGGCCTTTGCGGCGCTGACGGCGGCGTCGACATCTTCTTGAGTCGAGACGGGGCCTTCCCAGAGGGGCTCTTCGTTGCTGGGGCAGATGGCCTTTCGGGTTTGTGTCGTGGGGGTCAGTTTGTTACTGATGATGTTTTGGTAGGTCTAGAGAAGACGGTCAGAGATGGAGGCGTTGGAGTAAGTGACGTCACGTACCGTATACGACACCTTGTAGTCGGTGGAGGCCATGGTAGCGTAGTGTGAGGCTCAATTGGCAACTTGAGTTGGAATGGGAGTATTGAGAGGGCTTGAGAGAAGCTGAACAGTGAAGCAGCACAAGGAGTCTAATATAGTTACAGGAACGACCCTAGACTTGGACCCGGCGCCAGTGCATACCCGTAGACAACACCGTTGGCAACGCAAGTCCCGTCAATGATGCCCACCACAGAGGGGAACCCGGCCAGGGGAACGCCAACTGATCATTACCCGATGAGATATGATTCCGTATCTGCTCGCAGGGGTTCTCAACCAACGCCTCCCGCAAGACGTCGCAGCGCAGTGGAGAAGGCTCCGCAATGCCACGACTCAGGTCTGTCGGGTCCTGCTCCGCGGTTAAGCTTAGTTCCAGCGGCCAAGTTACATTGCGGCCCGGTGAAGGATCCCAAAGGGGGCCAAGCTTGGAACCCGGGGCATCGAGCCGCGGCTGAAGACGCACAAGCGCCGCGCATGGCGTCACATCGGGTCGTTCTGTATGCGGCCCTAACTCACCCTGGATTTGTCAAACTCGAAACGAAACTGGCCGAGGGGCGAAGTGCACCGACCTCCGTGCATAAGGGTGTTTCTATAGGAGCGAAAGGCCCGAGGCTCGCCTCTTAAGCGAGTTGCTTGCTCGGCAAAGCGTAAGAGAATTGGTTTTCTTTAGAAACTGCTATTATTTGGAATCAAGGGTGGCGTCGTCGATTTGAGCCACGTTCCAGCCACAGGGAAATCCACAGGTTATCTCGGCTCGTCTTCTATCATTATTGTGAGCTTTATCAACCGACAAACTGGCTTACTTGCTTTTCGTACTTTTGTCTTTGGCTGCGTACTTGCTTACTTGTATGTTCGCCTGCTTGCTGACTTGGTTGCTTGCTCACTGTCTACTGACTGGCTGCTGGCTTACTTCGTACTTTCGCATTTGCCTATTTGCGTAGTTTTGTACTTCTGTTCATTTCTTACGTGCTTGCTTACTTACAAGTTGACTGACTGCTTTTGTGACTGAGTTCTTGTATGATTGATTGCTGGCTAGCTGAAATAGTGCTCGCCGGGACAGTTGATCTCGTAGTGATGATCGGCGACTTCGTTATTGATCTAGGTGCTGAGCAAAAGCAATGCCTTCGTGTCTAGCAGGACTATCCTTCTAACCGAACTCACCACGAGCTGTCAGAGCATAGTTGATTAAAAGGCTTGTATTATTTCCCAGGTCATAGCGCGGACCCCAAACTGTTGGTCCATCATCAACTATGGCTAAATTATTATATCTGATCTCATTCTTATCCTCATTATGATTGCGTGTCCATCATACATAAAGCCGTAACCTCAGTCTCGTACCAACAACCAATACCAAATACCAAATACCATCATGAAAAAAAGATTACCAAGTACTGCATGTACCCGATTTCGAGAGATTATCTTGATCTCACACCTGAACCAAATGCGCCTCGTCATTTTCCAAGAACTCCACCGTAAAAGTCATGTTTCGCATGATCCCCTCCGACTTGGAGCGAACAAAGGGGCTTACTATACTAGATCTCCGCGTCCTTTCCACCTGTCTCCCCCTGTTGATCACCCGGACAGGTGCTTTCGCCTCGTGCTCGGCTGGATCCCTGGGGATTGGTCCTGCCAGCCTAGGGAAGAAGCGAAGAAGAAAAAGGCGGAGTGAGGGCATGCAGTTGCAGATGATGCCGACGTTGATCTCGATTGTGGACCAGACGGCTACATCGTGGTATTCCCAGGTAGGATTCTTCGACTGCGCGCCGAATTGGACCAGGGATCTGAGACGCAGGATGCTCACGATGGTGACGCTGTGATCATGTCAGTGTGCGTTCACAACAAGATGAGCTGGGACATACAAGGTACCAACAAGGAACATAACCCCGACGCCAATTTTTCTTCTCCACGTGAGATGCAGACCACGGATTTGAGACAATGGTATCGCTAGCATCCACAGATCAAGAGCGATGCTAATAGCCGCATTGGACCAGGCAATAGCATTCTGGTTCAGACACTGCCTCTCATGCTTGTCGTCCCATATTTGCCAGAAGTAGCTAACTGGTTTACACTGGATAAACGCAGCAACGACGACGAAAGCAACACCGAACACGATATTCAAGATGATGGTCCCCCACAGCAAGCGTCGTACACGAGGCGACGGGAAGATTCGCAGGTAAAAGAACAGCATCGCAATCTTGAGCAGCGTGATTTCGGCAAAGTATATCACCTCCATGACCAGGAAGTACTTGCCGAAGTTGTAGATTTCGGAAAACGACAAGGTCCAGATATCGTGGCCCAGCCCGTTGGACGAGATGCCGTAGATCGCGAGGGTCGTGAGCGGGATGCTGGCGATGGCGGCCGTGAGAGTGAACCAGTCGTCGGGACCGAGGTGGAGTTTTGTCGAGATCTTGAATGCGAAGCGCAGCGCGACTAGGAGGCCGGAGACGATGGCGAATGCGGCGCTGATGGCGGTGTAGTCGATGGAGTTGTGTCGGATCGGGGTGCCGCAGTAGCTCAAGGTCGCGTTTTTTGTCACTGAGAACTAGATGTCAGTTGAAGGAGGCTTTGGATGGGAGACAGACATACTCAGTGACTCCATTACCGTGCAGCTATTCGTGATGCAGACAGCCATGTCGACTTGAAGGGACTCGGTGGAGCAGATGCACGTCTGGTTAATCGCAGAACACGTCGAGTTGGCAATCGCGGTCATGATACATTGAAGCTAAACAGCGGTTGGTTACCTCCATCGTGAGAGAATTAAGCAAAACTCTTCAACGTACAGCACAATGCGGAAGCGTGTCAAGCGTCGAAGGCGACAACGGATGTCCGTCCACTTTAGGAACTGCCACGAGAGCGACAAGCAGCGCCGGCAAAGCCCACGAGCACTGCATATCGACGTGATCGGACTAAAATCCTCAACCGGCTGGATTCATGGGGGCTGAAGAATCTTTTCCAACTCGGCAGACCCTTTTTCCAAGACGAGCTTTAACCTTGGGTTGAAGCTGGGGGTTAAGTACACGCAACAAGGAGGGACTTGGGCATGTCAAAAATTGAACGCAAAGAATTTAAGCGGAGCATCAGACACGACTAACTGCTTCAACGCGTTGGCGGTAAACACTGTGCAAGCCACATGCCTTGTCCATGGTGGCGGTCTCGGCCTCCCCGCATCGTTGCTTCCGATTGAGCCTGTTTTCGGGAGCTGAACTGATGTGAGACCTTACGATATTCGCTAGCATTGGTGGGCCTACGCTCCTGATTTTACGGATTGGACGGTCTGTCTACAGTCTTTGTTGATATGCCACGGATCTGGACAATCAGCTCTATCATTGGAAACGTACTTCAAATACTGGGGTTTCTAGGTGTCCACCAGAACTAACAGATATTGTGAGTTTCTATGGCACCCGATCTGGCCAACGGTCTCTGTTGGGGAAGCTGAGACGAAAGCGGGAGGTGGCTGAATCACTTTCACATCACCACGCCCTTTCAAGCTTAGTTGAGATGCTTGCTGCCACAACAAGCCGTAGCAAAGCATCCGGCAACCTGGATTCGCCACTCGTTGGATGAAGTCGTCCAGGAGAGCTTGTCCAAACTGAGCAACAAGATTTCCTAGCCTGAAGCCCACAACCTCGAGCGGTCTAGTTGCGCGCCTGCTTCGGGTCTCGAAGATGATACACTTTTGCTTATTGTCCTAGCATACTCAACACGTTCTAGCTGTGAACCTTGTCTTACCCGCTTGCCTCGATTTCCGAGAATTGCTGACCCGACGCAACTTAAACTGGGGAGGGCTGACGCTTTGTCTTTTGGCATGAATGCGTCGTGACGAAAGTATAAAGACCTCGGCACAGTCACCGTTGCAAGCTTCCGGTTGTCCTATCTAATCACACTCTTTATTCTTACCTTTATCGTCACATCTAGTGTGCGCTCGTATGTACTCAAGGTAGCCTTGAACTTCAACCCTCCGAGTACCAGAGTGCTAATCTCAAGCAGACTGTCTTCGAGTGTGCATGGCGATGGGATCATGAACCGCGGGAAAAACATCCGCGGTTTATTGGTAAGCCTCATTTTTTGACGAAGTGTGTTTCTAGTCGATTTCCTTTTCTCCGCTTACTCTTTCCTTGCGGTAGTTGAAGTTGAACTGCGTTTTGACAAGGTCGACTTCCGCGTTGACGAGTTGGACGTGTGACTTCCGATGCACCAAAGCCAAAGCACACGATGGGGAATTCATGGAGAGTTGTAGTGGCCAGAATGAGATGGGGCTATTGATTGACGATTTTCCAGAAGAGCAAGATGATGAATGGGGGTTCGAGGAAGAGGTAGAGATGCACTCTTTTATTAACACATGCAGATAGGGCTGAATGTCTTCAATAAATAAATACAAGTCCCAGAACCGACCATCATCATTGTTTGAAGCTATATTTCAAGAGTCGGCTCCCAAGCGTCTTGCTGAGTGCTGGTTACCCTTGATATCTTCGTTGCCGTGCCGTTGGAAATCACGGCGTCGAGAGTTGAATGGGTCCTTCTTTTTGATGTCATAGCAAAGATGGTATTTTGAACGGACTAGACGATGCTGCACTGTAAAATATAGGAGAAAGGAGACGAGCAAAGAATGTGAACCCAAGTTCTGGTTCTTAATTTCTTTGGAGTACTACATCCTTGCCAATTCTTGATGCAAAATAAAGGCCATCACACAGCGCATTCAAAACACTCCTTGTCGTAGTACTGAAAACCCTCCCCGGCCCTTGTGTCGTCGAGGCAAAGAGCTGATACCCAGTGGCGACCTGGGGCTGTGACTTTGTGGAAGAACGACACGCATTCTCGTGCTGGAGGCAGGCTATAGCGCAAGTTGCCACACTCGACGAGGCGGACTATTACGAAAAGGGGGTGGCTCCCGCCATCGGAGGGCCAGATGCGCCCCGGATGGCTCCTTCAAGAGTCGGGTTGCGGAGGACATATCTTGAGCAGGGACGGTCGAGGTGGTGGACGATGTCTTGCGACTTGGCTTGGATTGAATAGGTTAGTGCTCACACCGACAAAGCTAGAAGCCGCAAGAGCAGCGATAACTTGAAGAATTAGCTCGAGTTTCATCGTGACGGTAGAGGCTGCGATGCGGACAACTGTATCGGATGGCGTCACAGGGGATTATACCACGTATACCCCTGCGCGGCAAGCGTTTTCTCTAGTAGGCAAACGCAATAATTCGCAGCGGCGAGTCCCAAATGCATAGACAAGAGTAGCTGGGATGCCTTCACGATGAGCTGAGCCCCGCAATAGTGATAGTTCATAGGGGACTATTAGTATCATTAGAAGTAATAACTCGGATAGAGTACAGCTAAACGAAGCATTTGCCCAGCTTTTCTTATCATCTTCCTACATCTCAAGTAACTTCAAGTATAGGATGAGACATTGGTATCTCTCTACTACAACCGACTCACCCACTTCGGACTCCGTTTCGCCACAAACGCATCAATCCCCTCCTTCGCATCCTCGCTCTTCGCATGCAACGCCATCGCCCTGCCCGCCCACCTCGCAGCCGCCTCATACCCATCACCATCGAACCTCCCCGTCGCGATGCCGCCGGGATTCTCGCCCTCTCTGATCCCCAGCTGTGTCCAGTACGCCCACTTGCCCACGGCTTGCGGCTGCGCTGCCATGCCGGCGAGTCGCTCGACCACCGACGCTACTCGGGCCTCTAAGGCTGTCTCTGGCGATTGAGAATCCTGTGGGATTGGGACGACGTCTACGGCGCCGGCCATGTCTGCTGCGGTAGTGGGCTCTGCTGTTGCGAGAAGCCGGTATGCTTGGCCGGGAGGTAGGCGACGCGATACGGCGGTGGACGGACTCGTGCAGGGCAAGCCGATCTTGGCCCCCGGTAGACAGAACTCGGTGGTCGCGAGGGATATCGGATAGTCAGTCGACATGGCGAGTTGGAATCCGGCGGCGGTGGCGAGGCCTTGGATTGGACACACGACAAGCGCGGGACTGCGTCTGATGAGCGTCATGACCTCGGCGCAGAGAGCAAACAACAGCTTGACCTGATCGTGGTCCAACTTGGCAAGCTCCTTAAGATCATGGCCCGACGAAAACACGGGTCCTTCGCTGCGTAGAACCAAGACATCCGGTAGTCCAGCTCGCTCTCCGCGCCACTCGGACGCATCGACCAGCCAGCCATACTCTTCCCACTGGTGACTTTGTCGCCCCTGGCCCGCGGCGTCTTCTAGATTTGAGAGAAGGTCTTGCTTGAAAGGCGGAAGGATGCGAAGGTGGCCGGAGGTGGGGGATGTGAGGGCCCGGACGAGCTGGGTCTTGAGGTCGTGCAGCACGCTGAGACTCAAGGCATTTCGTTTTTGGGGGTTGTTGAGGTGGATGTACGCGGCGTTGAGAGGGAGTTTTGGCAGATGCATGGTGTTGATGATTCAGATGTTGGATGGGTTGAAGTGAAAGGTAAGTTGAAGTTGAGCAGAATCGAGTGATGTAATGGCATTATGCTTCGTTACCCCGCACGTCGGCCCTCGGGTCTTAGATATTGAGGAAGCATCGTTGGATATAAGTTGTCGTCAGGCTACGTTGTCTATTCAAGTAGAAGAAATGAGTTTATTTCTGCCAACAGGTCAAGAGTCAGAGCACATTATCTGTTATAATTGTTCCCTCCGTCTCCGTACTAGGAAGTGGCAACAATGGAGTAACGTTATCCTCTACTTCACAGCCGCGCAGGTATTTTTTACTGTCCAATTGCGGAACTTGAACAAATGAGATAAAGGAACGGTGATCATAAATAATTAAATGTAAGAGAGCGTGCCTCGTGTGTCGGTAAAGGGTGCAGTTCAGTGACTAGACAAGGCGCTTACCCTAGAGGTTGACAGTGATGGATCTGTACAGCTGTCACTCCCATTTCATCGAACCCCAGATGTCCGAAATCGCCAACACTAGGTCAACTGGTAAGAAAATACTATGGGTTAATGCGGTCCAGCCCACTTAGACTAGAAGGCTGTCAGCTTCCCTGATCGGCACCCTTTCTCATGCCGAAAGAGACCCAACGCATCATTCCCTGTCACCACGTGTCCAGGTCCCGACACACCGACGGACGGCCTCCGACGTCGTAATAAATCTCCATCCGTCATATTCAGTGCCGATAACCCGATCCCTGGGGTACTTCCACCTGTTCAAAGAAATAATTGGGTATTCCCGACAAGGGCAAATGCTCGTAGATGTCCATTGCCAGTAAGCACTTGTCAGGTTAGCCGCTCCTCCAGGTGCCGAAAGCCGAACCAACTGGCATTCCATTCGAGCCTCCACATTTCCTCATAGACATTCCCAGCATAATTGTACTAGGCGGCAACATCACTCTCCGTCCTCCGGCTGACATGCGAGCAGCCTACGGCGCTATTACCGGTTTGGAAATTGATTCGAACCGAGCGGAGGTGACACCGGGTAGATTTACTATACGAATGGGGCAGTCTGTTCAAGGGTTGATACTTATTGAGTGCGCGTGTAATACTGTCGACTGGCAAACGAAAAGGTATATAAGGACAGGATGAATCCACCGAAGAAAACAGTAACTCCAAGAGTACAACTTGCCTCAGTCTCATTCACCTCATTCAGCTTGGAGCAACGAAACCCGAAATGTTGTTTCCAAAGAGCCTCGTAGCGCTCAGTGCTATCTTCGCGGCTGTACGTCTTCTCCCCGTCTTACATACTTGAATGCAGCAACTGTTCCTGACATTTCCATAGGCCACCGCAAGCCACAGCACAGGCTACCCACCAAACATCACAATCCTCAACGAGACAACAAACATGTACCAGCTCAGCTCAGACGGCCAGTTCGACTTCATCCTGACCGAATACCTCTCCCTCGCCAACGAAGGCGGCGCAGCCTCGGGCGAAGTCCTCCGGGCCGCAGCCAAGATCGAGCCCGGCAACTTCGAGAGCTGGTACGACGAGTTCAACTACCTGGCGGAGAAGATCCATGCCATGGGCGACGCGTCGTACAAGAGGCATGCGCTCGTGTCGGCACGGGACGCGTATTTCCGCTCGTCGGCGTACTGGAGAGCGGCAGATTTCTTCCTGCATGGGAATCTTTCGGATCCTAGGATCTACACGCTGTGGGACAAACAGATTGCCGACTTTGACAAGGCTGTCAGTCTTCTCCCTCGACCTGCTGTCAAGCTGAACCTGAAAGCCAACGGTTTCTTCATCCCTGCCTACTTCTTCCCAGCCGACTCTAGCCTTCCCGAGCACGCAAAGCCTCGCTACGAGAAGCGTGTTCCTACAGTCATTGTCGGCACCGGCTACGACGGCTCTCAGCAGGCTTTGTACCACAGCAGTTGTCGCGAGATCATTGCGCGTGGCTGGAACTGCATCATCTACGAAGGCCCCGGACAGCCGACTGTGCGCCGCGACCAGAACAAGGCCTTTATCCCCGAGTGGTGGGGAGTCATTACGCCGGTGGTCGACTACCTTCACACACGCGATGATGTCGACGTGGATCGTGTCTCTTTGATTGGACTCTCGTTCGGCGGTCTTCTCGCACCGCTGGCAGCTACACGCGAACACCGTCTTGCCGCCGTAGTAGTTATCGACGGGATGTACAGCCTCCAGGCGGCTTTGGGGGAGGCGTTCCCCTCTAGCCTAATCCAACTTTTCGAGTCCGGTAACAAAACCGCCTTCGACGGAGTAGTCAACGCGGCCCTTAAGGCTCCCTCAGCTTCTTCCAAGCTCCGCTGGGGCGTCGAGCAGGGCATGTTCGCCTGGAACACCACCAGTCCGTACGAGTGGTACGCCAACACGGGCAAGTTCTTCCTGACTCAGGAAAAGGTCAAGAGCATCAAGGCGCCCGTCTTCGTTGCGTCGGGACAGAACGATGATCTGGCACCCGGGCAGCCTGAGGTCGTGGCGAGATGGTTTGGAAAGCAGGCGCATTATGTTTTGTTCGAGACGGATGTGGGCGCTGGGGAGCATTGTGCGTTGGGTGCTGAGCAGCAGCTTGCCATGGAGACGCTGGACTGGCTTGCTGATAAGTATGCTGAGGTGTAAGTGGTGGACATCAGGGATAGTTATATACTAGAACTACATAGCTAAATCAAACGAGGGAAGTTACCAAGGATAATAAGATATTTACATATCGTAGCTGGGATAATACTCAGTACCTAGGGATATGATAGAGTACCGCAGGTCTTGCAGTCCAAGTTAATGTACTCAACCTGCCAACCATGTCTTTTGACAACAACTTGATCCCGGACCATGAGCTCCTGTACTTTCCCCTGACAATAAACATCATTACCCGCAACCAACACATACACAACGCGCAAGCATCCCAGCGCCATCAAAACCTCAACAGCACGTTGGAGATCTGCCCAAAGCCCATCCTCTTGGACCAGCACGTTCTCAATGTGGTCCAGTTGCTCGCCGTAAGAACCGCCCACTTCGTCCATCAGGTCAAAATGACCAAGCCAGAGAATGTCCAGCGCGGGGTGGACTTGGAAGCGGGACCAGGCGAGGGAGGGGTGTTGCATGGTGATGTGTCGACGGAGAGCGTTGGCTCGGTCGCAGCTGAGGTCCGTTGTATTTTCAGCTGCATCGTTCGTCAAGCTATCTTGAGTCCCCCGTAGGAAGGCTGAGAGACCGCAGGATAAACGCAAGTATTGAAGCCCTGTGAATTTGTCACATGCTATATGAAATACCTGCGGTTCCCAGAAATGGCTCGCCACTATAGATTGTAAGCAACCCGAGAGGGGCTATAGTAGCTAGTCATTAACACATACCGGTCCATGCATCCTGTGGGGAAGACATATCTCGTCCACTGAAGCTTGTACGCTTGACAAACTTCTAGAGGGTAGGAAGATTGCGAGAAGACGGTCTTGAGAAGGCGACCAATATGATTCAGACACTCAAGACGAAGCAAGTTTGACTTGCAGAGCTGCGGAAGCAGTCATCAAGTTACTGCGCTTGTCGAGCAGATGAGAAAGAGCAGGCAATTCTGCCATTTAAATAGAACCTCCCGCCTTCGAAATGAAGAGATTGAGGGGTACGTCAGTAATACACTCTTCGAGATGACAGAAGAGGGGTATGTGAGTGATTCGAAACCGGTGTAGGAACTAGGTTGCTCTTGGCGGCAGTCATTTATGACATGGCGCATTCCATCTCACTGTAGTGATATAATCAAACAGTCAGATAACGACAAAGAACGAAACAGACGCGGTAGGCCGTGAGGGGCCCAACCCAGAACGTTTCAACCCGACTACTCGACGGTATGCCATTGGAGGGAACGCATCTACGTAGTTGCCCAGTGCGCCAGATCGATGGGGCAGAACCAAGCTTGAAACCGAGTCACGACACGAAGCAAGTGGTGTTGCGTTTTGTGTGAATCTCCAAGTGTGCGCGGATTGGCCATTTTAATCCGATGTTTCACTTCATTTCGTTAGGTCCCCGGCTATTTTTAGCTTGTCATCTGGGAACTTACCCGTTTTTGGCAACGAACGGGTCCGTAAGGTTGAAACTCCAGGGCCGTGTGTCGTGGGTGAAGGCGAGACACTTCGGCTCCGAGCTGTGCCTGGCTGTGGAAATCTAGACTTGGTTTGGATGTGGATTGGTTTTGTTCGTGGTTTTCTGCCATGTGATTGACCTGGAGTAATGCCCCGCCGCACGTCCCGAAACATGCGCATGATGATGGAGTAGAGGATCACCATGATCCCCGGGTTATCTGCTAGCGGGAGGTTTGTAGCGGGATTTGAGTTTGATGTCGTGGTGATGTTCATCGTGAAGCTGAATGTGTGGGAAGGTCGATGAGAAGACAGGGGGTCTGAATGTCACATGCTGTTTGTGACTGGGACGGGGGAATACTGATTCGAGTTTGCAAGGACTGAAGAAAGCGACTTCCATTTAGAGGTACGGTTCTGCCAATCAGCGAGCTTTGACCATGATTATCTGCTGGAATCATCAGAGAGCAACCTACCCTAGCTATGTTTCCACTTAATAGATGAAATCACGAGACCTGGATTACATACAATCATCAGACTCGGCTCCCCCCTAGGACGATTATTATCCTACCTTCCTTATTAGACTTTGCCAGAACCTCGGTTCCTCGAGACACACTGCCTGATGGAGGCGATCATTATCTCTCCTCTCGTCAAGCGGTCTAAGACCTCGGGAGCCATCCCTTTGAAGCTAGCCAAGCCTCCAAACGCGGTGCTGATCACCGCCGATCGCGCAAGACTCCGCTTTCCCACGCGGTTCGACTTCCTGAATAGGTCCTTGTCGCGAGTGCATCTCATAGCAGCCACTATTATCATCTTCATACAACGTATTTAACTACAACTAGTCACCGCTGAACCCCGCGTTCTTTGGTCACGCTAGCTCTCGTGCCACCTTATCGCAGCAGCTATGGCAGTCGCAAAACTTGCTTGGGCTTTGCTCCACGTTGTGGCGGTCGCTTCGACGCCCACGGAGAGAAGGGCTACTGCGAGCGAGTACAAGGCTCTACCGTACTATCCTGCGCCTTTTGGTGGCTGGGTAGACGAGTGGACGAGCAGCTATGCAAAGGCCAAGAAGCTCGTGGATTCGATGACGTTGGCTGAGAAGACCAACATCACTGCCGGGACCGGCTTGTTTATGGGTAAGAGCCTTCTGACAACCGCTATAATCCTTTTATTAACTAAGTCTAGGGTACGTTTAACACACTGTATGTGAAAGCGGAATATTAACAACTGGCCAGACCTTGCAATGGAAACAGTGGCTCTGCTGACCGGGTCGGCTTCCCCCAACTCTGTCTGAACGACGCTGCCAACGGCGTTCGGCAAACCGACAACGTCACGGTATTCCCCGACGGAATCACCGCTGGCGCTACCTTCGACAAAAGCCTGATGTACGAACGCGGCGCGGCCATTGGCAAAGAAGCACGCGGGAAAGGCGTCAACGTATGGCTCGGTCCGTCGGTAGGTCCTCTTGGCCGGAAGCCCAAAGGCGGTCGTAACTGGGAAGGCTTCGGCGCCGATCCCGTGTTGCAGGCTGTTGGGGCCCGTCAGACAATCAAGGGAATCCAGGAGCAAGGTGTGATTGCGACTATCAAGCATCTCATTGGGAATGAGCAGGAGATGTATCGCCGGCAAACCACTGATGTCGTTTCTCCTGCGTATTCTGCCAATATTGGTAATGCTCGCGACTTATACTGGAGTCAGGAGATGCTAACGCGACTTTAGATGACAGAACACTCCATGAGCTGTATCTTTGGCCATTCGCCGAGGCTGTCCGCACCGGCGTCGGCGCCGCAATGACGGCCTACAACCGAGTAAGTCGAACTTACACGCTACACAAACACAGCTCACACTCCAATCTAGGTAAACGGCACCACGTCCAGTGAAAACTCGTACCTCATCAACGGCCTCTTGAAAGACGAGCTCGGCTTCCAAGGCTTCGTCATGACCGACTGGCTCTCGCAAATCACCGGCGTCGGATCGGCGCTCGCGGGCATGGACATGAGCATGCCCGGCGATCCGCTGATCCCCCTTTTCGGAAATTCGCTGTGGATGCACGAGCTCACACGGGCCACGCTCAACGGGTCGGTTCCCATGGAGAGGCTGAACGATATGGCGACTCGCATTGTTGCATCGTGGTATCAGCTTGGACAAGATCGGAGTTTTCCTCAAGTGAACTTTGATACCAACACGAAGAATGCTGTTGGCCCGCTGTATCCAGCAGCTTGGCCGGATTCACCCCAAGGCACCGTTAACAAATTCGTCGCGGTTCAGTCGGACCATGATAAAGTTGCGCGACAGATCGCCCAAGACGCCATTACCATGTTGAAGAACAAGGATGAACTGCTCCCAATCTCCGCGGATCGGCCATTGTATGTTTTCGGCACTGGAGCACAGGCGAACTCCGACGGACTCAACGCCTGTGTCGACCGCAGCTGCAACAAGGGTACACTGGGACAGGGCTGGGGATCCGGGACTGTCGATTACATGTATCTCGATGATCCCATCGGCGCGATCAAGCAGGAAGCCGAGAAGGTGACGTTCTACAACACGGACAAGTTCCCCTCTGTGCCGAATCCTACAGAGGATGATGTCGCGATTGTGTTCATCACTTCCGACGCCGGCGAGAACCAATACACCGTTGAAGGAAACCACGGCGACCGGGATTCATCGCGGCTGAACGCGTGGCACAACGGCGATGATTTCGTCAAGGCTGCGGCGGCCAAGTATACCAACGTCGTTGTCGTGGCACACACCGTCGGCCCTCTTGTGCTCGAAGAATGGATCGATCTCCCATCTGTCAAGTCTGTGCTCATTGCCCACCTACCAGGCCAGGAAGCCGGCAAGTCCCTCACCAACGTGTTGTTCGGATCCGTGTCGCCGAGTGGACACTTGCCGTATAGCATTACCTACGCCGAGGACGACATGCCAGCGAGTGTCGTGGATCTTATCGACTCTGGCTTTGTTGATCCGCCGCAGGATACTTATTCGGAGGGTCTGTACATTGACTATCGCTGGCTGAACAAAGAGAAGATCCGTCCGCGGTATGCATTTGGCCACGGACTCAGCTACACAAACTTCTCATACACCAACGCGACGATTAAGAAAGTCACCCAACTCGACACGTACCCTCCCAGCCGTCAGGATAAAGAGGGCGTGTTGGACTATTCCCAAGACATCCCCGACTACGAAGAAGCTGTCAAGCCAAAGGACTTCAAGACCATCTGGCGCTACCTCTACTCCTGGCTTTCCGACTCGGACGCAAAAGCCGCAGCGGAGAAGGCCAAGACGTCCAAGTACAACTACCCTGACGGATACTCGGCCACCCAGAAGGCCGTGTCTCCTCGCTCAGGCGGGGCTCAGGGAGGCAACGCTGCGCTTTGGGACGAAGCCTACAGCCTGTCCGTGGTTGTGGCCAACACGGGTAAAGACTTCAGTGGCAAGGCTTCTGTGCAGGCGTATGTACAGTTCCCCGATGGTACTGGCTACGACACGCCTGTGATTCAGTTACGCGACTTTGAGAAGACGGCAGAGCTAGCACCGGGGGAGAAGGAGGAGGTGAAGGTTTCGTTGACAAGGAAGGATTTGAGCGTTTGGGATGTCGAAGCACAGGACTGGGTCGTGCCGGAAGTAGATGGAGCGTACAAAGTCTGGTTGGGAGGAGCGAGTGATGATCTGACGGTGGTGTGCTATGCGGATGAGTTGAGTTGTGAAGAGGCTACCAAAGGACCTGTCGTGTACGCATAGTTAATGGCAACGGCGAGGAAGGCTATGAGGTCAAGCTGTATCGATAATTATGGCTGGAGATCAAAGCTCTGGATATGATGATCCTGCTGATGAAAGGACACCTTCACAACTAGACTGTATCGTTCATTCCTATCTCAGAGTCTGCTCTGGTGGGCTCTCTCGTGGGGGCGCACTGCTCACCGGTTGCCGTGGTGATCGACGGTATAGAAACTGCCTTATCGCCTGTCATCAACGTAAGATCAAATGTAATGGGACGAAGCCGTGACAGAACTTTTTCAAGAAGAAGCCTCCTTGATTATGTTCATATACGCCATAACGCTAGGTTTCATCCAAGGCTCGATAGAAATGAATGGTGCACTCATAGTTGTCTCAACCATGACAGTAGCAGTAACCAACAAAGAACCGCTGACTAGTGCTAGTACGCCAACAACTTGTTCTTTTTGCGACGAGTCCTGGTTGTGAAGTTAAGACTGTCCAGATCAACCTCATTCCAGCGCCCTATATTAATGGTATCCCAACGAAACTTGTACAGAGTGAGGATCTCCGCGACTGTTTTGTTGCTTGGTTAATATTTGCCGCGTTCGTCCCCCCGGTCGTATTTCCATAGAGCCCATTACCACGTGCGTACTCGCGGCTCATAGAAATATATACCCACTTTATCTTACTCCTTTCGCTTGAATAACTCCTGATTTTGTGTGTGACTGGCCACAATCGAAAAGCCCTATGTACAGAGGGTTTTTGTGGTTATAGTGTCAATCAAGCGCAGTAAAGAAGGGTTGGATCGGAAGCGTAGAAAAGATAAGATCATTGTAGATGATCCAGAAAGTTGGTTTCTTACTTTTCCATTATCAAAGGTAAACTTATCTCTTCACTCTTAAGCAATCTTTACTTAGAAAATGGTATGTGGGACCTTATCAAGTCATGCAATACGCGATTGTATGGGTCTAAAGTGGTTCCTTGATCGGTCTCAAGCCGTGGGGCGACGGCGAACGATGGAGATAAAAATTAATTGTCGATCATATCATCGTGTATAAGTTGCTATAAGATCTACCAACCCCACAAATGTTGTTACGAGCTAAATTAGTCAATGAAAACGCCTACCAAAGCAGTTCCCAGTACTGGGCATTTCGAATATTCCGGCTGTATGGAAGTCCTAAGACCTACGGAGATGCTAATTGCACGGAATCCAACTCTACTATAGCCACTATCCTTGTTGACATCGCGCCGGTTGCTCCAGTTGCCGACGCTGATCACTTCACCAGTGGCACGTATCGACAGCGTGTTAACCATTAGTCCGAGATAGCTCAATCTCGAAGTCCGACGTTGATGTCATGAATGCGTTATCCGTGCAAACCGGCTTCCAATGTTACGTGGACCTTGGAAGTGGCCACCGCATACGTGTATATAATGAAGAATGTCTGCACTAGATTTCTCGCTCCGAACAGTCCTGCACTACGAGATAACCATCTCTTTTCACTTTCTCTACGGCGCCTCAAATGTCTGACCCTAACAACCCGAACATTACTAGCCGCACAACTCCTCAGTGGGCGTTGTATCAACGTGAATCCTCCTGGAACGCCAATGCCGGGAAATACCCCATGTTCAACACCGGGCACTCTCCGCTGTCCTATCCCTATCGGAGTAACTGCTAATCTGGAACTTCCCAAGACCCCGACGAGATTGAGAAGCTGGCCAAGGAAAAACTCTCTCAGGGAGGATGGTACGTGTTTTCTCATGATTCTCCGTGGTACAGTGGCTTATAGCTGTCTTTGAGTCCAGGTACTACTCTTCTTGTAACGCTGGGCAATCCCTGGCCCGTCTTGCAAATCGCCAAGCCTTCTATAGGCATCGCATTATCCCTCGTATGCGCGTTGATACGAACATCCGAGATACAGTGACCGAAATATTCGGCCATCGCGTCTCCGCTCCCATCGGCTTCGCTCCTACTGGCATCAATCGCACTTACCATCCTACAGGCGGGCTGTCAGTTGCCAAGGTAGCTCAAGACCTCAACCTGGCCTATTGTCTCTCTTCCGCCAGCAGCTACAGCATCGAGGACGTCGCCACGGCGAACGGTAACGGCCCTCGTTTCTTCCAGCTATACCAGAGCCCGGATGACGAAGTCTGCTTGTCGATGATGTAGCGAGCCTTCGACTCCGGCTTCGACGTCTTCACCGGGAACTCCGCCTTCTATTACGATCACGGTGCAGGGGACTTGGGGCTCCAGCACCCTGTGTTCCAGAAGCGTCTCGAGGAGGCGGGCATTGACCCAGCGAAGAACCCCAAGGAATCTGGCGCAAAGTGGATCGACGAGAATATCTGGCACAGCCGCGCCCTGACTTGGGAGAAGATGAAATGGACTACGCAGCAGTGAAGAGGATAAGCAGTGGAAGAGGATAAGCAGTGGGCGACTGTTCTGTCTCAAGGGTATTCAGAGCGTCGATGATGCAGAGAAAGCTGTCGAGATATGAGTAACCCCTTGAAGCTGTCATAGACCCTTTACTGGTAGTCTGCATATAGGGGTGTCGATGGTATCGTCGTCTTCAACCACACTGGTAGACAAGTCGACGGTGCAATAGCAAGCCTCGACGCCCTAGAGCGCATCGTGCAAGCCGTCGGCGACAAGACATACGTAAGCGACCTTTCGTTACCACCAAAGAAGAACCCAGCTGACTTCTTTTAGATCATGTTCGACTCAGGTGTCCGAAGCGCTGCAGACGAGTTCAAGGCTCTAGCTATTGGCGCGAAGTTTGTCTACATCGGCCACCTCTGGGTTTGGGGTCTCGAAACCGCGGGACAACATGGGGTGAAACATGTTCTGAGAAGTCTTTTGGCCGAGTTTGATATCTTGATGGAAGTCAGTGGTTTCCAGAGCGTTGCACAAATTGATGGAAGTGCTATTGATACTCTACCGAGCACATCTAACCTTATCGCTCAACGTGCACAGGTCTGAGAGACTGGGCAGAGGAAAGGCATAATCTATAGATAAGAGGGGCTACAGACTCAGTACAGGATGAGTCCCACTTGACATATACGCTTAGAAGCTATACCGTGTGCATCACTTCACCCCTAGAGTGCTTTGACTTCAAATTTCTACTGAGAGCGCCATTCTCCAAACCCCCCATCGGAGGCCAGAACTTCGGGACCTCAATTTGTGAGCAAAATGCGGTATACAGAGCCCGTGACTTTCTTCGCATTGGGAAGTCTTCGTTATACGTGCACAAGTGCCCTTTCAGGTGTTCAAGCAAGCTGCGCTTAGACTGTAGCACGGTATAGAACCGAAGGCAGACTGATGCGCCATCATGCAAGTTGTCATTTGCAAAGTCTGCTTCCGTCCATTGTTCTGGGTCTTGGCAGAAATCACATGCTGCCCGACCTCGAACTCCAGGATCATGCTGTCCGCACCTAGTGATATAGCGCTGACTACGGCGAGTTGAATTGCGTCCTCTGATGAGGCCGTGATCGCTGACGATGTGGATGACGATATGGCACATCTCAGCTCTCTGTCCGCCACATTTCCAGGGATTTTGAATGTAGTGGTACGGTTCGTGGATGTAAAACGGGCAATACTCGCAGGAACTTTCAAAATCCTCATCTGTAAGGGTTCTTATTTGTCGAATAAAAGGGTTCGGGTGTGTTGGTCGTACTTCTATTTGTGCAATTGGAGGCTCAGGGGTCGTCCCATACCACGGAACCTCTTCCACCCAAGCCTTGATATTGGTACGAGTGGCCTTGTACTGCTTAATTGAAGCAAAGAGACCGTCCTCATCGTGATTCTGTGGGCGCAAGTGGTCGTGCTCCATTTGTAGCTTGATCCAGATCGTGTCTTCAAGTGAGGAAGGCTCCTCTGTGAAACGATGACCTTCGACCTGCCGGGTCTCGTTTCCTAGTACCTCTGTCACCGGGAAGTCCGCCGATTCATCATCCATCGACTTTCTAGATGATCGAGATGAGAGTTCGCTGTCCTGGCCGGCGGTTGAAGGGTCGTTTGTGCTCTCACTGGATGTGATGGGTTCATCGAGGTAGGACAAAGATAGAAATGATAATGACTTGAGATGCCACCCAACGTGTTTTGATAGCGATGCGTATGGCGCTTCTGCGACACGATCCTTCAGGTCGTCTGGGACACAATCGCAGAGGGGACAGACGAACGGGTCTCTAGTGGCGACTGTTTTGTTGCGTCGTGTTCGTCCTAGCAGTTGGGATCCTGTAAGCTGCTCCCTGTGTTCTCCTTTTAGATGCGAGAGAAACTCGGCCTTGTCGTGATACTCGCGAGGTTCATTGTGCTTGAAGTCACAATGCCACGACTCTGTATGGATTCTCTGTGCCCACTTCATAGTATGCCGAGTTTGCATATGATCCATCCAATCTCTCATATGGGAGAAGAACCGTATTGGATCTCGGCATTCTTCAAAGAGACAGACATATGGTTCCAGATCTCGGGTGACATGTCGCCTGGACCAAGGTTAGCGGATATTCAGCCGTGTTCATAATTTTCGCAACTGCTTACTTCCAATGGTCTTGTGTCATTGTGCGAAATTCGAGGGGCTCGGAGCAAATGGAGCATGGGCTGTACTTGGCTGTACTCCTCGGCATCCGAGGATACTGTAGCTCATCTTTGTCTCTCTCTATGACAGTCGATCCTACACTCACCAAGGACCGAGATGGCCTCAATTTGGTCACCGCAGGTGAATGCCAGGTACTGATCTTCGAGGGCGAGATGGCGGATGCTGTAGTATCTGGATTGGTAATAGGGGGTTGTATGGCCGTGCTTCCTCTTGTCAGCTGGATTTGGTCGTGCGTGTCTCTCTCGACTACGCTGTGGTCATCTCGTTGATATGCCAGCTTTCCATTGTGCTTCTGCAGGTAGCGAAGAGATGTTCCCCGGGTATCAATGGAACGAGCCAGGTGACCAAGAAGACTCTTCCTGGCGTTTGGGTATCGCTTTCGCAGCAAGATCAAGCATAACGAACTCGATTGGTCGATTCGACCGTGTGGCTTCGGCTCGTGCGTCTTTCGGGCGGAACGTCGAATTGCAACAGCAAGTATGAATAGTCGGTTAATGGCAGATTCGACAGCTGGGAGCCCGACAGAGGACTCCGGGTCTCCCTCTCGGTGGTCGTTGTTTCTCGCTGCCGTTATTGTCAGAACTGGTGTGCGCGATGACTGGGATTTGGAAATAACGCAAACCCCATTTCAAGTTGCGTTCTAGGAGTCTCAGCAAATCAAGGACCATGGTTTTGATGTCCATGTGGGTGGCGAGTCGAGCATCCAAAGACGCCTTGGGCACCGCAAAGGCGCCGACATAGGCAGCCCACCTCTTGAATTGGCTGCAGAGTTCCTCCAGTACGGGATCGGGCGTGTTGAAAACAGCACAATGCGTTAGCCATTCGTCAAAGAGCGCCGAGCATTTTCGCGAGTTGGAGTAGATGGGCTCGTTCGGCTGGTCCATCTTCCTGGGGAGCGCGTCGAGGTGGAAGTATCAAAAACAGAGAGTGCTGAGATTGTGTACAATCCTCGACTTCGATGGATCACGGGAGTACCTGATGTCGACAGGTTGGTGAGGTTTAAGGCATCAACCCCGCACCTGGTCAGGCCTCGGCGTTCAGGCAGAAATAAATCACGAGTTGTGGTATATCCTCAGCCTGATTTCAATCTCCGCCCAGTCAGATCAGACATGAGATACCTTCGCTTACGGCATTTTCCCTCGTTCCCGAACGCCTCCCAGTCAAAGTCACCAGTGACTAAGGGTCATTCAGGATGAATGTCAACTTGCGAAATGCACACCTCTTCTCCAAAACAGTTCCGGCCTTTATTGACGCCCTTCCACCCGTGCCACTCGAGGACCATGGCACGGCAGACGAAGCTACGCTCGCCCTAGAGAACGCCATCATTGAACTGAGGTTTGAGATCACGAGGCTGCTAGACACGCTTAACATGGAGCTGGCTCAATTTGAACTGCCTATCGACGGCTACCGGAAAGCTACTGCCGCCCTGGAAGACATCCTCTATCTGTTCAATAGTCTGATCGATGATGCCATCATCACCCCCGAAACTAGTCAACCTGTTCGTATCTTGTTTGCACCTTTGCGAACCATTTTCTGGGAGCATTTTCTGCTACTAGAGTATGTGTTAACTCATAAAACACAGTACTGACGGTTGATCATTTACAGTCGGGTCAATTCCCCAAACTTGAGGCGCTGAAACAGATGATGAGTGATCTACATGTTCCAGCAAGTCTTGTCAGGTCATCTCAGATCCCGCCAGCGGCCATGAAGTTCATTTCCTACGCAAACTCAAAAGATCCAGCAACCCTCCAGTATCGTCGATCAGCACGCGAAGCTGAGTGCTTCAATACCACCATGGACACCATTTTCTTGCCATATATAGACAATACGGAGACCAAAGCCAATCAAGTTTTTCACCGAGACCGAAACAGCATCACAGACGAGCTGGAAGACGACCAAGAAGCGTTGTCTGAGATCTGCGCCTCCAAGAAAATGTCTGAGTTACTCGACTCAATGGCACAGCTAATGATCAAGTCGACCTGCCAAAACTCCCACGACGTCTTCATGCACTTGAATGGGTTTCACGATGCACAAATCGACACCATCATGCCGGTTTGTCGCCCAGGAAGGCTCAAGAAATGGCATGCCGTCCGGTGGGTTAGCAGCCCTGAGAAGTCCGAGAGATCTGGCAGCTCGGCAGAAACGCCAGCAACCACCATCTGCGAGAACGTGACCAAATTACGCATGACAAAGACTCGCGTACAGATACAAGTCCAACCAAATGGTTTGTGGAAACAACTCCCCCCTGCTCCGGTTGATCGTATGGCCGCCTACGCAACAGCACCAGACCTAGCTCTAGAAGCACTTCTGGTCCCGAAATTGGACAAACAAATCGCCCAGGGACTATTGAAGCAGCAAAGACTAGGTCTAGCAGCAAGTATAGTGAGATCATTTTTGTGTCTCATTGGCACTCCGTTCCAAGGACCATGGACATCAGATAGCATCCTTTGCTCACGAGCCACCAAATCATGTTTCAACAGAGGCCACGACGACAAAGTATATTTACCCAAAAGAATACAAAACGCTGTCGAAATGCATGCATCAGCGTTGTCTCAAAATGGATTTCTTCTGGACCTCGGCGTCCTTCTATGGGAGTTATTCTTTGCCCAAAAGGTCACCATCATTCCAGATGACGAGGAGAGCGATGATGAGGATACCACGCTGTCCCTTTTCAACGCGCTCAACCGGGTAGAGTCCAATTCTCGACAAGCCTGTGTCGACGTGGCGTGTCTAGATATCATTGCCAACTGCCTCAACGCGTATGGCGATGACGAGTCGGATGCCGAAACACTTCGCCGCAACCTCTACATGACCATCTTTAAGCCACTTCAAGAGCATCTACAGTCTTACAAGCAACCACAAGCCAACACAAAATCAGTATTACGACGACTGCCTCCGCCTCCTTCGTTTATATCGCATTTTAACAAGAGGCGGAAACTTGACATTGGGTTAGAGTTGTCCCTGTCTGAACACGCTATTGTCTCGTTTTCGGCTCAAATACCTCAGTCTATTACATCCCGGTCTGGCGGTCATCACTCGCGTACGCTCATATTAACTCCAAACAGCCTGGCATGTGAACTTCAAGCCCAAGGCCAGCCTCTTCCCATGAAGAAAACACACGCTTCACCCAGCTCCGCTTGGCTTGAAAAGTTCGACCGGGCTAACAAGGAACTGGCGTCCCTAACCGATGGTACTCGTCCACACTCGGTCAAAATTGCTATTCTAGACACCGGCTGTGACATTGACCAACCATTTTTCTCGGGGCCTGGAATAGATTACACTGACGACTTGTACCATCGATGGTACGACTGTCTCGGTGAATCCTTGGAACCAGTGGATCGAGATCCAGCGAGGCACGGCACAGCCCTGACCTGCTTGTTGCTGCGACTAGCTCCGGGGGCGGCTGTATACGTTGTTCGCGTTGCTAGAGACTCGGGGGGTCTTGAGGATGCTAGCGGAATCATTGGAAAGGTTTGTCCATATACCTCGATTGATTCTATTGGACCAGCTTACTTACTCTTCGCAGGGTATCCTCCATGCTGTTGAGGAATGGAATGTGGACATCGTGTCTATGTCATTTGGCTTTTTGGACGAAGTCGAGTCCATTAGAGACGCCATCGCAGACGCGGAGAGAATTAAAGGCAGAAGGGTCCTCTTCTTCGCCGCAGCCAATAATGACGGCCTGAATGGGCCCGAGATGTTCCCTGCCTTTGCTGAATCTGTCATCGCGGTCCGAGGCACTAACCACGACGGATCGTTCATCCCACAGTATAACCCGAGATCGTGGAATCACAAAGCTGGGGGCCAGTATGGAACACTTGCGAGAGATGTCCCATGCGGATGGACGGGCGGTGGTTTGGCTAAATCAGGGTGTTCAGTAGCGACGCCCATAATGGCCGCCATTGCAGCCACCCTCATCCTGTTCGTTGTGCGAGATCCTGCCTTCCCAGGTGACCCCCATCTCATATGGACAAGGAGAGGCATTATGGCAGTTTTCAGAATCATGACTGAGGGCCAGAAGTCGGTAAATGAGAGGCTTTACGTGGCACCGTGGCAGCTATTCGAGAACGGTAAAAGTCCGCGCATTCTCCTCGCTCATGCTTTGTCCGAGGTTCCAAGGATGTTCTCGTGTAAGAGTTAGGAAGTAGCATCTTAAGCAAGTCACTACTAATACGAAGTGTGTAATTCTCACAAACTCATACCGTGATCAGGCTGAGGTAGTGCAATGTGCAGAGCCAATCAAGACTGTGAGAGGTGCACTGCCTCGAGAGGGGTTGTCTGGAATGATGTGCTTCTGTCATCATCAGCATTCGCAAGAGATATCGCGCAAATTACAACAACAACTTGACATTGAGCGACTTATCACAACAGTGTATCGTTCGAGTGCATTCGGTCACAATGAGCACTATCAAGAACCCGGCATACCTTCTAGCACCAAGTTGGAGTTTTTCCCGCGGCGGCAGGATTGCAATCGGTAACATTGTGAGAAATCCGCTGAAACCGCATATTGCTCTCACCAAGGCCGATCCCGACAAGCCCTTGGCTACTACGGTCGTAAGGGAAGCCAACTGGCAACTATCTCTGGAAAACGTGAACGCCAAGCGATTTGGCATATGGGGCGCGTTGTCGAAAAGCAACCAGGCCAACACGGCCAGCCGAGATCGAACTGAGACGGGCCTGTTCACGGCGACATCAATCGATACAATATACCTTTCAGAGGATCCCTCTGTTGACGAAATCAAGGCCCGCTGCAACGATCCTCTCGTCCGGGAATACATGCGCCTTAACAGTGTTCTATGCAGCCCTGTTTACATGGTCACTGGCATCAAGGTGGCGAAGGGATTTAGATCCCAAGGCGACAAGTGCGTGTCTACAGGGCTTGGAGCCGATGTCTGCAGTCAGGTGACGTCAGATACACGCGTCGGGCTGGGTGCTCATAATTCAACAACGAGACGAGTCATGACGGAGTCTGCGAGTGAAGATGATATCATCGTCGCGTACCAGCTACTGAAGATCAAACCTAAAGGTTGGAAGAGGGAGAAGACGTTTCTGACGAGCGAGTACCAACCACGACAGGCATTTCTTGCAGATGATAATGTTTATGAGGAGGAGGTTGACTGTGAACTAAGCAAGCTAGAGGTACGGGATTTAGAAGATTTGTAGAGTAGAGAGCGGGATGAAATCACAGAGTTCAAAAAAGCTTGAGAGACGGAAATGGGTGGAAACGCTTGTTGGCCTTTGGGACTGTCGTGCCCGCCGATAGCTGTCCTACGGAGGAGGAGGCAGATACAGGGTACCGCAAGCTTATCAAAAAAGATGGTAAGGCTTTGCTCGACCAGAAAACATCATTTTGTCCGGGAGATCTTCCTTTGAGTCGACTTCAACGGTTGAGAGTGGGTAGTTGCGGTAAATGTGGTAGATTCGGGTATCCGGTCGCGAAGGTCCACTTGCTTTGAGTCATTACTAGGGTGGAAAGAATCCAGAGAAGAGTTTACACGTAGACACTCTCGACGCAAGATCAACCAGATGCTTCACTTTCACAAGAGTTGGTTAGAGATGGTTGAGCAATATACTACCCGCAAGGAGACGGACAAGATCGTTGCCTTGCTAGGCGTGGCTGATTTCATGAGGAAGTTCCTGTCGAAAGATCGTCGGAGTGAGCGGAGGCGTCGAGACACAGCTGCGACTAGTTGACAAAAGGCGAGGTTAAATAGACATATGACCTTTGATAGCCGTCGCGTCAAGGCTACCCTGGAGCACAATAGATGGAATATTGAGGAGATACGTATGTGCAGACTCGGCAAGGTCTTCCAAGTGAACTAGCTTGCTGATCCTTGACCCAGATGCCGGAGTAAGTAAGCTTCGTTAGGCCTAGGGCAGAAGAGGAACGGACCGTGAACGTTAGCGCAAGAGAACCATTCCTCTGAAAACACTGATCATCGCGACCTTCTCCATCAGTCCGCTCCTCTGTCCTTTTTCGCCAACTACCCCGCTGCGAACGCGGGCAACTTTCCGCTTGTCGACACGGACCCGGACGCACGAGCTGATGTAGGATCGGCGGTGGACCTCAATGCCAGCAAACGACTCCATCAAGAGGCCGAGAAACGGGATTTGGTGGGTCGGCGGCCCGAGTGGCTAATTCCCCGGTAGCACAGGGCCTGTTGCTGGTGCGATGTTTCCCGCGTCGACATGTTGTGCCACAACAGAATGGGGCAGAGGCGGAGACGCTGGGGCGGTGAGGGGAGAGCGGTATATCCTCCGTTATACTCCCAGACGAGCGACCTGTGATAGCTTTCTTCTCTTATCTAACAAGGACACATAGTGAGGGATAATAAAAACCCACCGTCAACATGGGTGATTCCGCTGCACGGAGCCCCAAATCTCCCAAGAGTCCCACCGACACCCCGGCAACGGCGACTACCGAAGGCCAGGATGCCAGGCCACAGCAGACAATGCTGGACCCGTCGCATTGGGAAGTGAGTATTCATTCGTCTTCGTGTTGACGAGAACAACCCAAACTAACACGGGAACCCAGAACGACGCTGCCGCTGCCGACGACGTTTCCGACGATGACGCCGATTCCACCCTAGGCGACGACGCCGCGAGCTCGACCGCGAGCATCAGCTCCAGCATCCTCGAGTACCGCGTCATCCACGGACGAACCTACCACGCGGACCGAGGCGACGCGCAGTACTGGGCCGCCAACGACGGCCGAGCCAACGAGTCCCTCGATATCATCCACCACGTGTCCACCCTCACCACCGATGGAAAGCTATACCTCGCGCCGATAGAGAAGACGACGCTGGGAAAGGTGCTCGATGTCGGCACGGGCACGGGCATCTGGGCCATGGACTTTGGCGACGAGTTCCCCGAAGCCGAAGTCATCGGCACCGACATCTCGCCCATCCAGCCGTCGTGGGTACCCCCCAACGTCAAGTTCGAGATCGAGGACTTCACGCTGGACTGGACCTTCGCCGACAGCTCGTTCGACTACGTGCACATGCGCTATCTCTACGGAAGCGTGCCCAACTGGTACGACCTGTACCGCCGGGCGTACCAGGTGCTCAAGCCCGGCGGCTGGATCGAGAGCTACGAGGGCGATCCCATGTGCCACAGCGACGACGGCTCACTGAAGGAGGGCAGCGCCATTGCGGAATGGGGCAAGTTCTTCTACGAGGGCGGGAACAAGCTGGGTCGCATCTTCACGCCGCTGCCGGATAGTCTGCAGGAGAAGGGCATGAAGGAGGCTGGCTTTGTGGACATCCAGTCCAACACGGTCAAGGTGCCTGTTGGTGACTGGCCCAAGGACCCCAAGATGAAGGAGATTGGGCGGTTCATGCAGCTGGGCGTTGAGACTGATGTCGAAGGCCATGTGTCGTTTATGGCTAACCTCCTCGATGGGTGGACGCACGACCAGGTCATGCTTTATTGTGCCCAGCTACGAAGGGAGTTGAAGGGGAAGAAGTCGCACCCGTACTATTACCAGCGCATTGTATGGGCTCAGAAGCCCCTAGCTACGTGAGCTTTTTATGCATCACAGGCTCTTGATCTTACCTGAGCCCCTTTTTCCCTTCGAGAACAAATAGGGTCAAATGTTCACACTTTCTCTGCCTTGATATTACAACTTTTTACGCTACGAGAGTTGATATCGCTAGTAATCGATCATATGCGGCACTTAATTACTCTAAGATTTCTAATAGACACAAGATGTGACTCCTTGCAGGTAATAGTGTGAGAACATCATAAATCGGCCCTCGTAATTTCTATCTAATTAAAATGGAGTGGATGAAGAACTATCGGCTCGCTTCAACAAGTCGTAGAGTAATTAACCAGGATATATCCTTTGCAAGAAAACAAACCCAAGAATGAGACTATTAAAGTTGAACCCTCCGATCAAGATGACTTGTAATGCCGCCATTGTCTGAATCAATGCGAAAAGCTTCCAACTCTTTCATGACCCGACCATATTCACTGCAACTACGAAATGAAGGTAGCCTCGGCGTACACTATGCCCTTCTCGGCAACTTCTTCGTCTCCAATCTTGAGTTTGAGTTCAAGGTTGGGACGGAACTAAAAGATGGTTAGTCAACTAAATATAAACCTAACAAGAGAGTGAGAAAGAGAAAGAGAAAGGCTAGCAAACCTGGTAGAGATAAGGTCTCGTGCCCACAGCCCCGGAGATGATGGTCTTGATAAACCCTGGGACCTCCGCCATGATGTCGACACAGTCCGTTCGGTTCAGAGGACCCTCAATCACGGCCTCAACAGCCTGCCCGTCCGTATCAGTTCCAGACCACGTGTACCGAGCTTCGGTGGGTTCCTCCCAGCCGGTGACAGGATCGTCCTTGGACGCTGTGTGGGTAGCTGTGCCGTTGCAGCCTGCCACAACAATCCCATCGTTATTCGCGATGCAGCCGACGTTAACGACTGTGGATCCATACGATTCTGGTGTGGTAAACTCCATCATGACCGCTGAGTACTTCGGACTATGGAAGTTGACAAAGTTCCATCTCGCGGCAGCGTGGTGAGGCTTCATGCCTTGAAGAGCGTGAATGAAAGTAGCGGAATCGTTGTTGAAATCAACCAACACTTCTTCGCCAGTCTTTATTTCACCCGTTGCAACGCACCGAGGCCAGAACGTGTGTCGCATAGATCCCCAAGGGTTCTCCGGGTCAGTGCCGAAGTAGGTGTTGCCAGTAGTGCCAGCAAGGAAACCAGGGGCGACACGAGACACCGTAAGGTTAACGACGGCGCGGTCGTCATTCGAACTCTCTATCTTATAGGATGATCCATCCTCGGACAGCTCCACTTTGCAGTCAGTGGCAAAGAAGGAGACATAGTCGTTGCTAAGCTCAGTACCGCTGAGTTGCGTTGAGGTCCAGAGAGGAGGAGTTTTGGGGTCTCGGTCCTCAGGGTAGAAAAGCTTGCAAAGAAATTGGCAAGTAGTCCGAAGGCCACTTCGGTGCAACCTATAGTCAGCATGTCTCTCCTCTAATCCAGGGGCAAGGGCAAACTCGTACGCTACGTTGCTATAGATGATCTCGAAGAAAGCAACATGGCCAGCTTCCGAGTACGCGTAAAAGATCTGCGTCTCAACACAAGTTGACTGCATTGCCGCCCATGTCAAGTCTTCGCGCTTGAGCTCAGTATAAGGCGTCTCCTCTGCCTCCACGGCTACGGACCTGAGGGCCTCAGGGCCGTAGACGGGCTCCTGAGTGCCAGCGACATACGCGATCCTGTGCATGTCAGTCATCTCGGAGGAACCTTAACAAAGCTTATGGAAAGCTATCTTACTGCTGTTTGGCCCAGTTGAACATGATGGCTCACAATAATGGGTCGTTGACTCCTTTTAGGGGGGCGGTGAAGGGCACGACGGTCGCAGATCAAATGTAGAATGCTAGTAGTTACCCAGGTGGGAAACGAAGTCGGGATTCTCTACTGTGCCACAGTGCATGGATGGAGGGCTGGGTTGTCAAGGAGTGGGTGGGTTGTTAAGGAGGCTGAGCGTTGCAAGCAGAAACATAGGAGACAATTTTCTGCCGCGCTTGGTGAAGTCAGCACATCTAAGGCTGAAATGGCCATGGCCTGATGATCGTGGCCCCCTGCTAGGCCGCGGACAGATGAATAGTCCGGCCCGCAAGACAGGGGTTGTTGAAGATGGGGCTAGAATCCGCAGTGCGAGCATGATTATAGCGGTTGAGTGGGATATAATGCTCCCTCAGTATCAGCCCATTAATCAGTCGAGTAAAGGAGATGAGGCAATCACGGATTTAATACGAGAAGAAACTTTAATACAGCCCTAAAGAAAGACATGCTTGAAGCCGCTATCGCCCAATTGGGAAGCTAAGATAAGAAAAGGTGGATCGGTCTCAGTCACGTGGATTTACACGAAGAAGTCGTCAACGTTGATTCTCGTAATATTGCTGACCAAGCTGGATGAGATCTCAGCTCAGATCACGAAGGAAGCAATTCATGCAACCACACCTGGCTTTTACCACATAAATCTTCTTAATGCCCCGAGGGAGACCTAAAGGCGTCGTTGCGCCGTGCCAACATTGCGGAAAGCAATTCAAACGACAGGAACACTTACTACGACATGAACGAACTCGTAAGAAGCCACTGGTCTACTCTCTTGGTAGGTTTACTGTTTACTAAATATGTGCAGATACTCGTGAGAAGCCTTTTGCTTGCGATTGTGGGCAGAGTTTTACTAGGCAGTAGAGTTATTTCCAACATTAGCTCGGCAGTCGCATAATTGACACTTTGACAGGGACCTACTTGCGCGTCATGCTCGTTTGTCGCATCCCTTCCGTCAACAAATATCACCACCATGTGTAGAAGTCCTACAGGCTTCAACCACTTCTGATGCTTTCGCGACTGGTGCGAGGGATGTTGACCTCACCTGGGATACCGACTTCATGACCCATGACATGCTACCAAATTCTCTTTTCGACGACTATCCCTTCACCGACACACAGCCAAGCATACAACCGCCACAAAAAAGCAGCTTTTCTCGGTTTAGTTCCCGATTGCCCAATTTCAATGATGAAGAGGATACCGTGGAAGATGAAGATGATGCTGAGGATAATGCCGAGGACAACATTGAAGATGTTACCGAGGACAACCATCAGGTTGAGGATGCTGGTAGTGCTGTACCATGGTCTATTACCGGATCTGCCTACGAAAGATTTTGTCTCAGAGTCCAATTGTATTCCGAGGTTCTTCCACCTGGGTGCTCCTTGCCATCAAGAAACGCCTTGACCCGGAATCTGGAGGGATACTTCAGATGCCTCCAGGAACATCTCCCCTTCATCCATCCAGCCACTTTCTCGATCGAACAGCGGGAGGTTGAGCTCTTGTTGGCTATTTCTGCCCTTGGGTCATTGTACAGATTTGAACCCAAGTCTTATGAGTTGTATTTCATGACGAAAGCGATTCTGCTGGAGAAAACGCGGCAAGACAATCTCCAATTGACGACAGAGCTCCTTTTCGGACAGAATCATCCTGTTCCAGAAAAGAGAGACACTCTAAGTCGAATCCAAACGCTCATTTTTCTCATCTCTTTTGCTTCATGGACCGACAAAAGAATCTTGCCAGACGCATTATGCATGGCCAATCAGTTGGTCACACTAGTGAGACAGAATGGAATCGAAGAATCGGACAAGATGCCGCAGAACCTCAGTTGGCGATCGTGGGTTGCCGCTGAGGAGAGAAGAAGGACATTGTTTTCTGCATATGTGGTATTAAACATGCACAGTGTTGCGTTTGATACTCCGCCGCCACTCCTAAATCACGAAATTGGCCTCTTTTTGCCAAGCGGTACGGCACAATGGAAATCGACGAGTGCAAGCGAATGGAGTAGAGGCACTTGTCAAGTTGAACGCGGGTTTCAAGACGCGCTCCGTGCTTTCTGTGCTGGCACTGGAATACCAAAGGAGGAAAGGGTGTCTTCCTTTTCCAACTATCTGCTCATTCATGGCCTGCTTCAGCAAATATACGTGGCAAGCCATGGCTGTACAGGATCTTTGCAACCAGACGTCATAAAGACTTTTGAGACGGCCCTCCGCACATGGCAACTATCTTGGGAGTACACGTACGAGTCTACTCTTGACCCATTGTCGTCCAAGGGACCACTCGGGTTGAACTCGACTGCACTATTTCGGCTTGCTTATATTCGCTTGGATTCGAACCCTAACCTGTATCGGGGATTATTCTCAAGAGATCTCCAACGTATAACACAGAAGAGATCTAATGTCGCCCGATCATCACACGTCGAAAGAGCTGTGCTACATGCTGCCCATGCTCTCAGCATACCAGTGCGTCTGGGCATCAAGTTGGTTGCCCGTACTAGGATACCCATCTGGAGCATTGAGCATTCAATATGCAGTCTCGAATGCGCCTTGCTACTAAAAGCCTGGCTTGAGATGATTTCGGAAACAGTGCAATCTAGAGGCTCTGAAGATCTGCGCAAGCTCGAGAGAAGGATTTTGGGAATCATCACTGGAATCATAAAAGAGACTTCTTTGGCTGAAAGTCTGGATATCTTTGAGGACGAGGCATCACATATTCACCGTATGGCTGCGACAGTGGTTAAGCTATGGGCTCAGATATTCCAAGGCGTTCATGTTCTTGAGATTGACGATGTTATCAAGGCAGGTCTCGAGCTTATTGCCGAAGCTAGTCCAGATTGATGCAGATCTTGCCCACGAAATTGCCAGATGCAAGACATTCCAAAGCTGCAATGATTTCCTCCCGGTTGAAGCCAAACGTCCTGTCCACCGGAATTTGAAGTTCACGACTCGCCATACACTTCACCGCTTCTTCGAGCTGCTGCTTCGATCCAGCCAAGATGCCACGAAACACCACGCCCTTGACTAGGGTTAGCCAAGCAATGTTGGGCAACTTGTCTGGAGGAACATCCGTCAGGTATCCGATGAGAGAAACGGTGCCTCCCCATGCAACGGACTGGAAGCTTCTCTGAATAGTTCCGAGTCCGCCGACTTCAATCACGTTGTCGACGCCCTGACCGTTGGTGATCCGCTGCACCTCGACATCCCAATCAGGATGAGTGTTGTAGTTGATGGTGTAGTCAGCGCCATATGTGGCCTTCACATATTCGAGCTTCTTATCACTGGACGATGTGACGATAGTGGTTGCACCGGCAGCTTTGGCAAAGATGAGGGCTGCGAGGGACACCCCTCCAGTTCCTAGAGATGGTAAGTTGGTGTCTCTTTGAAGAAGATTGGTAGACTATACCAAGGACAAGTACAGTCTGGCCTGGCCTCAGTGGTGCGTAGCCATAAAGGGCATTCCAAGCTGTCGAGCCAATAGTCACCAGAGCAGCCCACTGAGTGAAGTTGTGAGATGACTTGGGCAGCTTGATAACAGCATGCGCAGGAAGGGCCATGTACTCCTGAAGAACCCCATCTTTGGGTCCACCAAGAGTGTTGGCGTGATCCTTCACGCAGCCATACAGCAAGGCCAAACTGACCGGAGCGATCACCGAGTCACCGACGGAAAGTCCATCCACAGTATCGCCCACCTCGATGATCTCGCCAGCCATGTCTGAACAGGGAACGACCTGGTCCTTCACAGAAACAGGGTACGTGGACCTTGCGATGGTCACGTCTCGATTATTCAAGGCGACACTGCGTACTTTGACGAGGATGTCTTCTTTCCCAATCGTGGGAATGGGCTCTTTGAATTCCTTGAGCCCTTCGAAGCCGTCCCTCGAAACCCATCGGAACACGGTGTGGGAAGCCATCCTGTGAAGAGGGTTGATTTGAAAGTGGGTGGGAAAGAATATGTTTGGTTTGCTTGGTAGGCTTGAGGTGATGAGAAAGTGATGAATTTGAACGAGAAACACAAGGCAGGACGTCCTATATATACATAATTTGCTACAAAGTTGAACTTACCACCTATGACATCTGGGTCTGGAGTACATGGCTACATTCATCTCCAAACTAACGTCAGGAGTTGGAGTTGTTTGGGTTGCATTAAGCACTGGCCCGTCAACTCGCATGTTTACAAAATCACTATTCGCCACTAGCCAATCAAAATGAAAGATGCTTCTGTCTGCAGAAATGAAGCAGCGGCGATGGGACATGCCTAGATGGAGTAATAAGGGTCGAAATTGCTGCATTTTAAGTGTGCAAAATCCGAAAGACCAGTGAGAAAAAAAGTCATAGGTATGTAGGAAGACATTTGAGTCCGTGACCTGAGCCTACAAAAGGTTTATCGTCGCCCTCTGAGTGAATGTACGTACGTCTAGGGCCTGCGTCGAGGACGGAGTTTCTACCCTTTCTACCCCAATTAGCCCAACACGAGAGATACTCACACAGAATGGAAACACCTACTTTCTAGAACGATCATAACGTCCATTGCTTGGAAATACGTTTAACGTTAGATTAACCCTTGTTGCTTAGCTCAATGTATGTTCCTTGTCAAAACAGTGCGCCCCATTCTCATGACACTCTAAACAAACGAAAAAGAGGTGTAAATGGCAAATGCCACAAGTAACGAGTCTTGGTCTCGGAAGTTCCATCGTACATATACCGCACGTCTCCGATCCTGGAAGTTTCTCAATCGGGCTCGTGCCATCGTAAATATCGGCCTCCGTTTCCACAACACCATGAGCTTGCGCGTAATCGAGTAATGCTCGCTCAACATTAGTATGCCCGCATCGCCTAGCCCACCATAAGGGAGTTCGCCCGCGAAAGTCCTTGGAGTCCCAAGCGACACGCCCTGTGGCCAATAGTATGCTGACTGTGTTTGTGCGGCAATGTCGTGCAGCCAGTGATAGTGGCGTTATGCCATAATGATCTCCCTTGTCGATATAAACAGACTCGTGTGCGAGAAGCTCCTTTACAATGATATTGCGTCCTCCTCTAGCCGCAAGTGATATCGCCGTACGGCCAAGAAAATCTTCTGCATTTGGATCCGCCTTGGTAAAGAGCAACCTGAAGATGGCTTCTCCTCCAGAAAGGACAGCAGCCAACGACAGGGGTGTCCATCCAAGCCTGGTGTTGCCGAGGTTCACATCGACGCCTTCCGTGGCAAGTAGTAGCTTGACGATGGATTTGTGACGTCTCATAACAGCCTCCCAGAGCGCAGAGTAACCCTGCTGCCGCTCTCTGCAGTTTACATCCACGTCTGGAGTGGCAAGAAGTAGCTTAACAATGGCCTCGTTGCCTTCGGCGGCGGCGGACTGTAAAGCCGTGATGCCGTTTTTGCCGTCTTTCCAGCCTGTATTGATCCCCTCAATGGCAAGCAGCAACTTAACAATGTCCTCGTTCCCTTGGCGCGCAGCCTCCGTCAACTGGGGACCAAATCCATTTGTAGATGCTGCATCAACGCCTTTCGCCGCAAGAAGCAGCTTCAAAATTCTTTCATGCCCCTGCCTGGTAGCCGCAAATAGAGGCGACTCACGGTCACCGCTGTTCCTGGCTACATCAATGCCATCCATGGCAAGCAGTAGCTTAACCATGTTCTCATCTTCATTGATGGTGGCCCAGTAGAGCGGGGTTTGACGCCATTTGTCCCATTTGTTGACATCGATATCATCTCTAGCAAGCAGGAGCTGGACGATGTTCTCGTGTCGGTTTTTAACAGCCCTCGCCAACGGTGTGGACTTGTTTTGATCGACAAGGTTTATATCGACGTTGTCGACAGCGAGGATGAACCTAACGACAGCCTCGTTCCCCTTTGCCGCTGCACGTGTTAATGGAGTTTGACCATCACCATCCAGCGCGGTAAGGTCAGCTTGATTCGCATGTAATAGCTGCATTGCCTGCATCTGTCCCTCCTTTGCTGCCAAATGAAACCAAGCGTCTCTTAGCAAGGGTGCCTTCCTGACGTCGATCTCTAGCTTCGCCAGCAAGACCGGATAGCTTGCTGTTGCGTGGTCTTGCCATGAGGACAAGGCGTATACAAAGAAGGAATACGAGGGGCCGTAAACCTCCACGGGCAAAGGTATTCCCAACCGCCTGCGTCCTCTGCGCACCACGCTGGTGCTCTCAAACTCGCCACTGCTAAGATAGCGCCAGCAGATATGGAACATGAAAATATTGGCGTCGTCCAGAGAAGTTCGGAACCACACTGCGTTTGTATCATCTTGGTTCCTCAATAGAAAGTCCTTGACTGACTGGTGACAGAAATTGAGTGTAGTCTCACCCCTGTCGCCTGTGACAAGATAGATGATGGAACTGCATGACGAACAAATGTCTGTATAGTCGTCAAGATATTCGGTCTGCACCATAGCATTATCTCTCCAAAGGGCGAAAGAGGCTGCCATCTCCTTGTCTTGCAGTGGGCGTCGGGCAGCGACCATGGTGAGCAACAGAAAGCGAGCGTCCTCTTGCCTCTCTTGTGGAATGTTGTCGTCTAAGATCCGAGTGTAGGTTGCGTCGAGTCCCTGAGGTAAATGCTTGAGTCGACGAGAGACGTCGTATTTCAGAGTGTTTTTCAGCTCGGCGAGCATTAGAGATACCCAGAGAAAGGTACCTCCAGCTTGACCTCGTAAAGCGGTTTTGACCTCCTCCTTCAGAGCTGAGCTGTACCTCTTTCTTCGAGCTAAGTCATCAACGTTGACTTCGATATAGGCAGAGAGGTCGGCATTGACGCTGCTAGAGTCTATTCTTAAAGTGACTCCAATCTCGTCCAGCAGCTCTGACTCAATTCCACTCAGATCAGGTCGAGAGGTAATGAGGAACTTGAACTTTCCCATTGACTCTGAAGCCTTCAAAAATAGATCATTGAGACCAACGATCAGGGCCTCGCGGGTCGATTTGTCGCACTCGTCCAGGGCATCAATGAGAATGAAGACTTCGCCAGCACGCTCGTCTTGGACCATCGCTTCGAATATCCGCCACAGAGCAGAAACATTGTCCAAGAGGTCATCGAAAACACGACTCCTATCGTGCTTCTCAAAGTCGGGTTGAATGTGCTGGAACAGCCCGTTGTTTTGTAATAAGAGCTGCCAGATGAGGCTTCGGAGCAAAGCGGTGGGTGTCTTCCGCTCCTGGTTCTTGTCGTCGCAGAAAAAGTACGCAAAAGCCCTCTTGGAGGTCCTTTCAACTTTGGTCTTGATGACTTCTGTCAGGTAGGTCGACATCATTGTCTTGCCGATGCCTGGGGGGCCAACGAGACGAAGAAGCTGCGAGTTCTCCTGAGCTCCGCCCCAAGCGGCGAACTCTTCTCGCTTCAGGATCCATTCACAAGTATGTCCTGTTCGTTTTCCCCTTTGCCTATAGATGTCTGATAGAATGTCCCGGGGGTCTGTGACTCTCATCTGTTGGAGGCATTGTTGAAGAAGACCTGAGGCGGCGCGTTGGTCAGATGGAATGCTTTCCGGGCATCGACGGCGTTTCAGTAATTGCTCGGCATTTCGGGCCATTCGTTCGATCTCGGGGTAAACAAAGTTGAAAGACGGATCATCCGGTCCGTAAAACTTGTTGATCTTGAAATGGTCTGCTGGGAGAGACATTTTATGATGACCGTCAATGCACGCGCTTTCCTCGGGGACGACCTGGAGATGTCAGAACTCGAACTCTTCACATACGGGCACAGATACATACAAGAAACTTGGGAGAGGGAAGAAACTTTCCAAGGAGTCCCATTCTTGCTGAGTAGTCTGTGACAAGACTTTCAAAGAAGCAGACGACAGGCACAGACTCGACAAAGAGCCATTGGGAAAAGTTGTGAAGGCGATCGACTAAAGAACTGGATTGCTTTTCCAAGTCTTCGAGAATCCGTTTCTCAAGGGCAAGTTGAGATGGTGCAAGCGATGCAATAACAGCACCCCAGGTTGCAGCAGCGCTGCCTCGGTGCGGTGTGCCCAGGAAGACGACGCCGACAGTAGATTCAGCGATGTCGTTGTATCTAGATCCATGTTGGGAGGCGGATACAATGGCCTGCAAGAGGATGTTAATCAGATGAGACGAAAGTTGGTGGGCACATCACGAACCTGTTGAATGAGGTTGCCTCCAAAGCTGTGACCGATAAAGATGACTGGTCTTCCGGATGCCTCCTGATGCACGGTTAGTGAGCCATGTTGGCTTGATACTGGCAATGCAGCTGTCATACCTTCTCGCGCCAATTCTGGAGACTGTCCAGCAGCTTGTCCGAAATGTTAGAAAGCCGCTGTTGAGGGGCATTCATCAACCACGTCGAGTCGTAGTTGAAGGTCATGACCCGGCAAGGCAGTTTTGTCGATGACAGCCTGGTGGGAAGCAAGTCCTTCAACCAGTTGAAGTGCTCGGTCGGATAGCCAGTACCATCGGGAGGGTTGTTCTTTGGCTGCCAAACCCACGCGTAGTCTGGGTTCGCGGCAAGTCCATGAACAGCGACGATGCTGAATAAATGTTAGAGATTGCAGATCTATCCAAGGGCAAGACGTACTCGATGGCTGCGTTGCTAGACTCATATAGAACCTGTATTGGGTATTCAGCCCGTGGTGGAGCGTTCTTGTATGACAGACGATAAGTCAACTTCCGAGGCAGACCGCCGGTCCCTGGCGTGCGCCCTCCGTTCGCAGTGGTCGCAACATCGTCACCCTTTGAGAATCTGACTTGGCGGTGTGGTCTAGTCTCGTAGGTGGATTCTGACTGCGATCTGGACCTGAAGAGCCATTTCGTCCAAGTAGATATGCTAACAGAGGCGATGAGGACGCAGCAAATGACAAAAGCACTCCACACTGCCTCGCGAGGCTCGTTGAGTACTTCGGCGAGAGTCCTGGAAAAGGGAAACGAGGACATGGCGGGACTCGTTGTGTAGTGCCCGCTCGTTATCGGAGGCGGCCCGGGTCAGACAGAATGATTCATGACGTGAAATTAGAAATACGAAAACTCAGAAAGATGAGGAAACAAGAATTGCAGCGGGCGCGGGAGAGTCAGGCGACAGTGTTGGACTATGATCGTTTCTATTTTTAAGACGCGGCGCCTAAACTGGCCGACAAGCATTCTTCCCCAATCAATTTGTGTCTAAGCCCACCAACATGCAGACGCGACATGGGGCAACGCATTTTCGGTAACCAATCCAAACTGGAACGAGGGTTGTTGTTTCAGCGGCTACAGGCAGCCATGCGTAATGTGTAAAAATGTGAGGGGTTGTACAGTTGGTCCGGTATGACAAGGCTGTTCGTCATCTGATGCCGGTTTGGTGCCTGATGTTGATCTTGGACGCACCCAACGGCAATGAGAGTTGCAACCCTAACCCTGCACATTAAATGACCATTAACTGTTCCAACACAAACTGCCTCCACGAAGAGATGCGGAGAATGACCATTCGGATCCCCGGGTCGTTTAAGGGTGACACTCAACCTTGGGGATCTCGCAAAAGCGGAGCAAGCGTGCGAGGGTCGCATTCGTTCCGAGACGTTATCAACACCGCCACTCAAGTAAATGAGCTGAGGTTACTATGTCTGGGGATACCAAAGCGTCCGAAGATGTGCTACAGCATCGCTTCCATCGTTTCCATCATTCAACCTGACTGTGCTCGGCTTTCTTGACATTTGGTCAGCATCGGCTTGCATTATACAACAAGAGCCTGTTATGAGAATCTTCAGCCATCTCAGATTAGACAAATGCAGGTCATCCATCTTTGCAGGCCGCGCAATTCTTCCGTCCACAATAGATCACAGCCACCAACTCCACTTTCCAAGTTGCTTTCCTCGCTCTCGTATACTTATCCGATCTCCCACGATGAATCAAGTTTTCTGCACCGTCCCAAGACGAGGCTCAGAATAATAAGTAGCGCTATGTACAGATGCAGCAGCTGCGGCATATCTACGACCGAAATTAATGCGTACTATTCTTAGCTCCCTACCTCCTAATGTCTGAGTAAACCTGACAAGACCTACCAGCAGACATCTTCCTGAATGAGACTGAAATACGCTGCACCTCGCTCGTGCAGTGTTTTGTTCTATTCTATCTCTCTCAAACATCTTCAATTCGTCTTTTAGCCCATTGCGCCCCTACACTGCAACCTCCAGAACGTCGCTACTTGCACAGTCTTCTGGTACCTGCCTTCCGACGACATCATGCATCTTACGAAGATCACCACTCTCGTTACACTTGCGTGCCTATCCA
The DNA here is from genome assembly GCA_019137265.1 of Neonectria coccinea. Taxonomy (NCBI): domain Eukaryota; kingdom Fungi; phylum Ascomycota; class Sordariomycetes; order Hypocreales; family Nectriaceae; genus Neonectria; species Neonectria coccinea. The sequence continues at coordinate 102,049 of WPDF01000027.1, forward strand.
TTGCGGTTTCCATGCCTACTAAGCGGGAGCCCATAAAAGATGGCGCCGTCCTCAAGTTCCTCAATGGCCTCGAAGTCCGTGGCGAAGATCCGATTCGAACTAAGCGAGTCTGATCCAGTAAGAGTACAGTCTTGCCAGTTATCTAGTATTTTAATTCTGACAAATTTGTCTATAGCCGTTTGATACTAAACTACAGCTAGGACAGTACCGGCGGTCAAATCTAGTATTGCCTTGTCTGTCGCCCGTATCGTTGCCTGCAATGGTGTCTGCAATCATTTAGCTTTGAATAAGTCTACTCTAATAAAAGAGGTAGCCATGTACCCTTCGACGTCTCTTTCGATTCCTTCAGACTGTGGCATGACGAGAGGCAGATGTAAACTTTTGGGATTGTCCTAGCTTATGAATTCCGTCTCTATAAATAGTTGAATCGAAAAGAATATATAATAACATTCACTGCCAACATCTCCAACATGAGTCTCCCGCATTTGGCGCATGATTGGGGGTGCGAACTCTACTCTGACGGACAGAGGCGAATAGCCAACCCTCGTACACTCCATTATGGCCTAAATACATCCTCCCAGCGCTGAGCGTTCTGACATGTTGTATTGTTTAGCTCGATGGCGACACAACAACATTATCCCGCACCACCGCCGTACCATTCGCCAGCGCCTCCAACTGCTCATCGGAGCATGCCCAGTATGCTTGACTCAAGAAACACGTCGGCTCGGGGCTCTCCGGCAACTTGTTCTTGACGCTGAAGCTGCTCAACGGTCCATTACTGCTGTAGTTTCCCCCGGCACCAATCTCGACTCGGCCGGTGGCAACGTCCCGACCGAAGATGGCTCGCTTGAAGATCTGGTACACAGTTTCCGGCTGGTACGCTGCCACCGAGTGTCCGGAATCAAAGACGCGGGAGAAGGAGACGTTGCCGTGTTGTCGTACGAGGCCGCCTACGTAGCTGGAGTTTGTCTCGATGTGGGCGTATCCGGCGGATCGGAACGCAGGAGCTTCGGGGTATGACATGCCCAGGCTGACCTTCTCGGCAGCAAGCCCTGGCAAAGGGTCAGTGAATTGTCGTCCCGGATTAAAGAATGATGCACTTACAGTTACAGCGGTAATCGCGGTCTCCATACACAAGAGCAAGGTTCACTCCAGCTGATAGGATGTACTCAACGTTGGACACGCTGTGAACCATCTCATCGCCCGTGAGGTACAACAGGTTCGTGGCGATGGTCGATCCACTCAGCGTGAAATTGACCGGAACTCCAAGCGCCTCTTGAACCCAACGCTGGTTGTAGAACGGCGTCGCATAGTCTCCTGGAAAGATGCCGGGAAGCTTGAGAGCGATGTCGAAGGCGCTCGTTGGCGACACGGCAGTATATGCTCCCTGGATGGTATCGAAGCAGAATTGAGAAGCAGCCACGCATGCCTCATTGACTTGAGCGTTGTTTCCCAATTGCTTTGGGTCTTTCTCCGCTTGTAGAGCTCGACATTTGTCAATGAGATCATAGCATCCACCCTGTTTAGTGACGTTGTGCTTGGCCATCTCATAGGTTTCCTTGGAAATAGCCTGAACGCCGTAGGTGTTGTTGTATGCATATTCTGGATATGAGAGGGCCTCGGTCTTCGTGTCGATACAACCATTGTTGATGCCCAGCGTGCCCAGGCGGAACTTCTTTGCGTAGCAGTCGTCTATCGTGCCGTCGTCGATTTCCTCGTTCTTTTCCTGAAAATAGGCCACGGTAGCAGGACCAAAAAAGCCAGCATACTAGCGAGCTAATGTCAGTGCGTGTGAAGCGCAGCTTGAAGGCCTATAACGTACCGAGTATGCCCAAAAGTTGACCTCATTATTTGTTGTCTTGTGTTCGGGAAATTCCTGGAACCATACTTGAGAAATCTGCCAAACCTGCTGGGCGACCTGTGCAGTCGTGTTCACCGTGTCGCGCGAATCCGTGCTGGAAAGTGTCCCTGCAATGGATGTCAAGTTTGTGGGTACGCTGGTAGTTCCCTCTGGCGCAGGCGTGAAGATGTTTGACAGCAAATCGAGAGTCCCGTTCTGGGCATTCGTAAACGAGTATCCGGTCTGAACTGGCACGTCAAGATACAGGATGTTGACATCGTTGTTCCAGGACCAAGGGTTCAGAGTAGTGCTGTTAGTTTCACTGTTGATGTCGCATGGAAAACCGCTGGCGCCATCTAGAAAGCTTTCGCCGGGACCTCCTGGGAGGTAGATGGTTGTAGGAGCATGGGCGGCGTTGTTCCTAGATTCTGAAATATCTTAGCTCGGCTGCTCTAGAAAGAAGCATGACAGAACCAACCAAAGTACCAGAAGAAGATACTAGCGTCGTAGGTCTTGTCGATACTGGGCAGAGTGATGAACCCGCTGTATCCTTTTACACCGGGAGTTGTTTCGCAGATGGTGGTCTGGAAGGCTTTAGTCACGTTCACCTTGAGTATTGAAATAACAAACCTCCTTGTACGAGATTGAAATGTCGGGATAGTTGCGTGATTGAATATTCGTCACGCCCTTGGGCAAGGGCACGAAGGTTCCATTGCTGGCGGATGCCAATGCTGGGAATAGCAGCAACGCGAATGCCAGAATGGAAAACATCGAGCGGTGGTTTAAGATGCTGAATGGTGCAAAGGTAAGTAGTCTGCTATGGCGGGTTCTGAATGGTGTTGTGTGTTCATCCGAATGACAGCACGGCGGAGAGCGAGACTGTTATAAACGTTTGGCTTGCCATACTGCACGCCCATTGCATTGCCAAGAATAAACAATAACGAGGCTCATTCAACCCCAGCTAAGAGCACTATGCCGCCAAGATGCCAAAATGGCTGGTGTTCACAGGGGCGAATGCGGCACAGCCACGAGACGTCAGCTCCTGGTCGAGATGCACTTACGTGGAAAACTCTCCATTTGGCGAACCAGCCAATGGGAGCCCATTTTACGAAACGGCGTCATCGCGCTCGCCAAACTACGACTAGTAAGAGCTAGACCCGTCGACGAAAACGGGGCGCATTTGTTCATGGGTTCGTATTTTGGCTGGGGCTAATCTGGCATTGGCGAGAAGGATTCGAAGGATGCGAGGCTGTGATTGGTGTTTACCTTGTAAACAAGGCATCGTATCTTATTCATAACCTATATCTAGGCGTTGTGTCCATTGCGTTTTAAAGCTTACACGCACTTGAATCCACGGTCTTACGTCAGTTGCAATTAATCAAAGTTTGCTCCTTCATCAACCCGCAAACATTTCCATCGAATGGGAAATGGTGTCCTCGACCCTTTTCTGCGGAATTCCGAAGTGTGTTGCGAATAGCCACGTCCACCGCTGGCCTTCCGACACAAGGAACCACAATCAACGATTGATGGAAAGTTTCAGTTATCATGTTTCTAAGTAGTGAGGTCATATTATCCCAATCCTCTTCGCAACAGTCTTCCGCTGTTATGCAGACCAAGCTTGGGACATGTCAAGGAGCGAAATATTGACTCACAACCAAGAATTTACCTGGAAATTACACGAGACCTCATTCTAATTGCCACGCTCACCCAAAGTGAATTACAACCGTTAGAAGATATTTTTATCTGGTGTCTACAGGTGCCAATTCACATCTCATATATACGCCCGCCTTTTCCCTTTGCGCGCGGAGTTGGTCCCGCGCGGAGGATCAAGACGGCGCGTAGCTGTAAGAGCTAAATCACTCCTTATCCGGCCGGTGGAGCAGACGATAGGCCGATTGTATTCACACCAACCTTTAGATGGCCCATGATAACGAGCTGCAGGCTCAATGTTGAAGTGAAGTCTGCAAGAGTGGGGTAAGAAAAGCATCATAAATACTGCCTCTCCCAGGTTTGAATGGGATACTACCAGTTAGTTTCAAGCAATACACCTCCTCAAACAACCAAACGGAATCTCTAAAGGGTCAGGCGGCGTTTATTGTGAGAACCCAATCAACTCCCTCAAACCTTGACTAAAGGTGCTGATTATTCAGACTGGTACTTCCATGGGCATCGGCGAGGAAATTGCCATCGAACTAGCTGAACATGGCGTCAACATTGCGTTAGTATCGAGAAGTAAGGTAAGTCTATTCCCGTCAAGATCAAATCCGTACCTGACTAGCTGTAATAGGCCAAGCTAGAAGCAGTGCGTAATAAGATCATACCAAAGGCTTCTGGGGTCAAGGTTAGGGTTTACGCAGTTGACATTCAAAACCACGTCGACGTCCAAAAAACAGCCCGCCAAGTTCTTTTTGATCTGGGAGAGATCGATATCCTCATCAACAACGTTCGTTCAATGAATCTTTCCATCCTAAGCAGTCTTGCTGACAGAACAGGCTGGGCTTGCCCTTGGAGCACCAGGCAGATTCTGGGAACTCCCAATGGAATTGACCACGCAAATGTCCGGGACGAACATGCACGGCGTCATGTTTGCCACTGATGCAGTTCTCAATCACAGCATGTGGCCGCGAAACGGGGCATTATCCTCAACATTTCCTCAGTCACCGGGTTAGAGTGCCCCCATCCAACGGAGAGGCTGCCTACCATGCTACAAAAGCTTTCCTTGAGGAATTCACCAACAGCCTGCGTATGGAGGCGTCTGGGTCAGATATCAGGGTCTTGACTCTGCGCCCGGGATGCGTGACAACAAACTTCCATCGGCAGCGGGTCAAATATAACGAGGCCATGGACGAGTTCTTCTGCGGCTATGAGCCCCTAGTTGTAGAAGACATTGCAGACTCGGCATTGTACATGTTGAGTCTTCCCAGTCGGGTCTTCATCAAGACTTTGGACTGTGTTCCGACAGCGCAACGTGCGCTGACGCGATTTGACCGGGAGTGGAATGCTCGACGGGAGTAGCTTGTACAGAGCCTCGGGTTGCAGTTTCCGGATTGAGATATGCAGTATGATATACTGCCCTTGAAACAATAGATGGCTGTGTCGTGTGTCCATCGTGCTTTCTCGTGATCGGATGGGTGACTGAAAAGGCACGCATCAACGTCCAACGCGGTGTTTCTAGGGTTTTCAATTGGCTTTCGCATATATCCAAGTGATGCAAGATTGATTGTCAATTAATTTGAAATGCTTGCTCGTGTTTCAGCACTTTAAATCATCTGCCCTGAAACGAGTGGATGTTTCTTATATGCGTCTTTGGCTGCAAGCAAAATGGCACGTGCCTTGTATGAGACGACCAGGAGTCCTTCCTGTGGCCACGTCGTCCGTTCACGTAAAAGCCCCGGGGAATGCAGTCTATTTAACACGACGGCTATTTACCGCAAGTTACATTCTTAGTAAACCACGTGGGATATCGGCCCCCGGCAAGCAATTATCCCACGTGGCGACCGAGCCCGAGGCTATTCACGGCACAGCCTCTAACAACATCATCAGATAAACAAGTTCGCAGGGCCTAAACCCGATTTATTGCTTACAAAACCATTAGACTACCTGTCACTTAGCACACCATTACTATGGTCCCCCCTGAAATAACGTTCGTACGATCCACTGACCGGGACTCCTTGTAGAGGTATACAGACAGTGTAAAGTATAGCACACTACACCGCTTAAGATCGGAGCTATTACTAGTAAGAAGTTACTAGGAACTTCCAGTTCGCACAGTTGGAGAACCTCTGTTATTTCAAGGGGGGGACCACAGTAATGCCCTCTTTGGGGTTTCACCTTCTCTAGGCCCGGGGCTTGTGCCGCTTTGGGCAGCTCGCCCCTTAAGCTTTCCCCTCGTAATGTCGGCTACGGAGCTTAAGCTTTGATGGATCGGCACTTTGGAGCGGCAGTGTCACTTACACAGCAGATTCGGACTCCGAAGAGCGCGCCGTTTCGATGAGCGCATGAAAGACGTCAGGAATGAGGCGCAATGATGCTTAAAACAGAGACAATCAGGCATATATATCCTTCCGGCACCCGCCCCGGGTACCGTTTTGACAGCATCGCATTCCCCCACCTTTGAGATACCGCCTTAACCATGAGTACCTCTAAAGCGGCTGCCATTGCGGCACTCTTGTCGATACAGGGGGCCCTAGCCTCTCCATATTTCCCCGGCCAGTACAAGAAAAGCGCACAGCAATTACTCACGTCGTACGATTATGTCGTTGTTGGCGGTGGTGCTTCTGGTCTCACAGTGGCAAACCGATTGTCTGAGAATTCCGGTAGGATAATCCATGAGATAGTATTATTCGAGTCGTATGCTTACAACAACGGCCAGATGTCACTGTTCTGGTAATTGAAGCCGGAGACTTGTAAGTCAATATCCAACTACTCACTCTAGCTCAGTTAAGCTCACCTACCTACCCAGCGATGCGAATGAAGATTTCGTCACCATCCCTGGCCTTGCCGGCGGTGCTGTCGGAACGAAGTACGACTGGAACCTCACCTACACGGCAAGCGAATCACTCGGCGGCCGAAATGTGTCCATCCCGCAGGGCAAAGCCGTTGGAGGATCCACCAAGCTCAACCGCATGGTCTTCGACCGCGGGTCCAAGTCGGATTATGATCGTTGGGCAACGCTTGGCAATGAGGGTTGGAACTGGGATGCTCTTTTGCCCTACTTCAAGAAGGTGTGTACATCGTTTGCTTTGCATCACATAAGACTGACGCGTGGTTGCACAGAATGAAAAATCCACTCCTCCCAGTGACGCTCTTGTGGCCGAGTACAACATAACGTACGACGCCGCCGCTCATGGAACTTCTGGGTACATGCACTCCAGTTATTCGCCGTTCTTCTGGCCCACAACAAGTAAGAGCCCCGAATACATCTAAGGCCGGTCCGGTTTCTAACAATGGATCCACCAAATTGTAGAGAACATGGTTCACGCTCTCAAGGAACTCGAGATCCCAATCTCCAAGGACCAAGCCAACGGAAACGCCCTCGGCGGATACTTTTGCCCTCACAACCAAGATCCCGTGGCCATCACTCGCTCCTCCGCCCGGGAAGCGTACTACAACAACTTCGCCAAGCGCCAAAACCTCCACTTGATCAGCGGTCACCAGGTGACGCGCATCGTCACCAAGAAGACCTCGAGCGCCGTCAAGGTTACCGGAGTAGAGGTAAGATCTACTAGAGTCGTCTCTCGATTACAACGGTGTCGCTGATTATTCCAACCTCAGTTTGCTACGTCTAACAATGCTACTCGCGAAACAGTTCAAGTCAAGAAGGAGGCCATCCTCGCAGCCGGCGCGATCCACAGTCCTCAGATTCTGCAAATCTCTGGCATCGGCGATTCGAAAACGCTGTCTAGCATCAACGTCAAGACCGTTGTAGACCTCCCAGCCGTCGGCCAGAATCTCCATGACCATGTCTTGCTCACCGTGGTCAACACCAGTACGTCATCAAACCTCCCTCCGAATCGTTGCCAGGTCTTTGCTAACCAACACCAGTCACTGCACCCCTGACAAACGACTTGTTGACCAGTAATGCCACCTTCGCAGCCGAGGCACGAGCTCAATACGACGAGAAGAAGCAAGGTCCCTTGACTTCGCCGACAGGAGACTTCTTGGCCTTCTTACCTCTGTCAACCTACTCCGAAGCCAGCTCCAGCATCAACGCCCAAGCTGCTGGTCAGGATGGAACAAAGTTCTTGCCTTCAGGCACCCCTGCCGAGGTTGCAAAGGGCTACAAAGCCCAGCAAAAGGTTCTCAACAGCAAGCTGCTAAGCAAGGACTCGGGCATCCTCGAGATTATCTGGTCCGACGGTGTCATGATCCTTGGTCTCCAACACCCTTACTCGCGAGGCAGCGTGAAGGCCTCGTCCGCATGTACTTTCGATGCCCCCATCGCCGATGCTGGTTTCCTCCGAAACCCCCTGGACGTGGCTATCCTAGCTGAAGGTGTCCGATTCACTCGAACCCTTGCCGCTACGGCTGCAATTGCACCCCTGCAGCCGCTCGAGGTTGTCCCAGGAGTGAACGTCACCAGCGACGCGGATCTGGAGCAGTTCATCCGGTCAAGCGCTTCAACTCTCTTCCATCCCGGTGGCTCCTGCAAGTTGGGCAAGAGAGAGGAGGGTGGTGTTGTTGACGGACAGCTCAAGGTCTATGGAGTGGAAGGACTTCGAGTTGTTGATGCCAGTGTGATTCCTTTGTTGCCGGCTTCACACACCATGACGACTGTGTATGCCGTTGCTGAAAAGGTAAGTCTGTATCTTCATCTCACATCTGAACCATGGCTAATTTGCACTTCAACACAGGCTGCGGATATCATCAAGCGCGCGCAAAAGTAACGATATTAGAGGCACTGGCCACATATAAATGTATCTCAGAGTGGATATTGCATTTTTCACTTCTTCCACTGCAATTATACTTATTCTCACTTCCTGTACAACCTATGATGCTTCATTGATGGCGAAGATGGACTCTTAACATGATGGGTCCGATGGAGGTGAACCGAGATATTGAATACAGCTACCTTGGTTCGTCTCGGGTACCCAATGAAAGCGCCGATGTTACCCACTGTGATGGCCACCTTTAGCCTAGAACCCTTGGTCCGAAAGTATGGCGTCCCGGAACCCCGATTTCGCGCGGAGTGCGGCTCCCGTAGCCCCCGTAGCGTCCGTACCTCTCCCGACCCCGACGGCATCCGCGGCTCCGACGACTCCGGGCTCTTCCCTTCCGCCGTACAGTAAATCAGATGCAACAACCACGCAGAGCTGTGACCAGTTTCATGTTTGGCATTAATAACACATCTTTGACGTGTCAATTCGAACTCGTTCAAAAGTACCAGGCCTGTGGCCTATGAGGTGCGATCTGCACGGCCTGCGTCTGGCTACATTCACCCCTAAAGATGCATACCAAAAGAGTGATTGCACAGGCATGAAATAACAGATCTGCAGGAATCGTGAGTTGTAACTGCCGAATGCTACATCTTGGGACCGACACGGGATCCAAACACCCGTTCTTCCGTTAAAAGACACCGACATTCGCGGCTTGCAGATGGTCGAGAGGTATAAAAAAAGTGGAAAGTGGCATGAACCCAGGGATGTTCTCACATACCATACACCATATGCATGATGCTTCTCGACACTTTTATCCTCTAGCGAGGAGGCGTCTTGCTTCCCCGTCCTCTACGCGTTTGCCGCGGTTTCCGTTGCATATTTTCTCTTCGTACACGAATGAGAACTCCATGCAGGCGTCCATCCCCGAGATTCAATCAACCGAAGACTGGGGCTTCAACCTGTTCAAAAATCGACCCGACCAGTTTACCCAGGGTAAAGATCTCGTTGATCGCGGTCTGAGACAGGTATGCCCAGGAATCTTTCGCCATCCTGCCTCAAGCTAAACGAATCTAGTTCCCGTCCTGCTTCCAGGTTGCGACAGCTCAAGGCGCCAGGATAATTTTGCCCAACCGGTTCGTTGATGAGATCCGGAACAACCCTCACCTTGATTTCAGCAATTCCGTTGCTAAGGTACTTGTTAAATCGCTTTCCCTTAGTCTGCTGCTAACAACTCCCAGGACTTCTTTGCGGCATACCCGGGTTTTGAGCCTTTCTACGACGATGGCCATTTTACCATGGCGGTACTCGGAGCCAAGCTCACACAATCCCTCAGTGAGTCCATTCCAATGATGCACATCGGTCTGTACCCGACGCTAACAGTCTAATCTAGATTACATCACGAAAGATCTTGCCAACGAAGCTGTGGCTGCGTTCCAGGATCTTTTTAATGACTCTGAAGGCAGGCCCATAAAGTCCTATGCCAGACGGAATGTCTTGGCTTTCACAGCACGATGTGGGCATTCTTACCAGTTGGATGTTGACATGGTGTAGAGTGGACAGAGATTGCTCTTAAACCGAAACTTCTCGATCTCATTTCCCGAACTTTGCACGAACAATGAATGGCTCAACATCACTGAAATTTACACGCTCGACTCGTTCATCGCCGCGTAGATTGGCCTTGCCCTGGAGGCTATTCACACGAGTACGCAGGCCCCCTCTGCAGTATATTCTTTGGCTTTCTCATGTATCCTAAGTATATTGAGCTCCTCCGAGAGGAATTCCGCTCGCCTTTTGGCGAGGGAGGTTGGAAGAGGACCAGTCTGTACCAGCTGCGACTTATGGACAGCCTGATGAAGGGATCACAAAGACACCATATGTTGGACTTTGGTGAGTTTCGTGACAGACATGATTACATCTGGCCATATAAATTAACTCGCTACGTTTTAGCGTCCATGCACCGCATCGTTGAGAGCCCCGTGAAACTCTCCGACGGCATGATGCTTCCAAAAGGAGCCCAAGCAATGGTAACCACTGAGAAGATGTGGGATGAATCCGACCCCCACGGCTACAATGGCAAACGCTATCGGAGTTACGCCAACAGCCTGGCCACGAGAAACGATGGCGTTCGTCACCACCAGTTCCGAGCACCTTGGCTTTAGCCACGGCATATATACCTGCCCCGGACGGTTCTTTACCGGCAATGAGATCAAAGTTACTTTGACTCATCTGCTGGTATTGTCGCATATATTTTTGTATAAAAGCTGGGGCCCATAAAGCGAGAGTACAGTCCAGTGCAACTAATAGCAGATGAGGTTACATGAAAAAGAAATTATACAATCGAGACACACGAGGTTGACTAGGGAGTTATCTACCAGAGTCTTTGCGGAGTTGATAAATGGCTGTGCTCTAGGGTAGTCGAAGCTGAGGATGCGAGTTCCGACAAGCCAAAGCTCAAGGTCTGAGCTTGCGATACCCCCAGATTTGCAAAATGTATGCGTACACTAGACTATCGCAGCTTCCTAGCACTCGATACGGAGTATTACCCCTGACAATTCACTGATAATGACGTATGCTAAGTGTTCACGGGCCGTATAGCTAGGCTCGGACTTGACTATCAAAGCGGCCATGATTGGCGGCATTTCACTGTAAGACCCTGGACACTTCTCCAATGTCACCTCGTTTATGTTGCGGGACTCGAGTGGGGGAAAACAAGGAACTCTAAACCTCAACACAGTCAAGATCTGCAATCAGTCTTCCACTCGCCGACGATGCGTCATTTACAGCTGAATACCGAGTTGCGCGTCCTCTCTTCAACGATATCGTGCAATCCCCACGTCGCTCAGGGACCTTCCTGATCGACATCCTAATCAGCATAGCACCTCTCTCGTCTTTTACCTCGAAAGAGGCAGAGAGTTTCTGCTTCCCGCCCCGCTAATTCCTGTCCGCGGATCAGTTATCCGGATCAAGCCTAGGAAGCATTGAAGCATCCTAAGCAAATGCCGCTCCACTGCAGTGAGGAGATAGTGAGCGCTAAGGATTGCTCGTAATCAGGTATCGGCTCTTTACGAATGATCGGTGAGGAAATTTCCTAGGAAACCTGGCCAGTGGAGAATTGACTTTGGGATCCTTGATTCGAATTGACGCAGGAATAGTCTAGATAAACGTGAGGTCTCGCTGTTTACGTCGCTAGTCTATCGTGCTCCATTGGCTGTTGTTGATCGTCGACCTCTCCTACTTGCACCATGAGGACAAACATCCAGACAATAGCGACGGCGCTCTACCTATTCGCATCGTATCCCGTTTCCGATGCCGCGCCCACCAAGGACCTCGCTGGTCCACAGCTCAAGCACTGGCCCGCGAAGGCCGCTCGCGCGCTGAACAAGATGATCGCGCGCAACGCCCACAGCGGCCGTTACGCCGTCTTCGACATGGACAACACCAGCTACCAATTCGACCTCGAGGAGTCGCTGCTGCCGTACCTCGAGAACAAGGACATTCTGACGCGCGAGACCATGGACCCGACGCTCAAGCTCATTCCCTTCAAGGACACGGCCAACCATACCGAGAGTCTGTACAGTTACTACCTTCGCCTGTGCGAGCTCGACGACGCCGTGTGCTATCCATGGGCTGCGGAGATCTTCAGCGGGTTTCCGTTGAGTGAGCTCAAGGGCTATGTCGACGAGCTCATGGCGCTCAACGTCACCATCCCGACGACGTACTACGAGGAGGACGTGGTGACTGCGACCGAAGTCAGCCCGCCCAAGATCTTCGAAGGCCAGGTCGAGCTGTACAACCGCCTCATGGCCAACGGAATCGAGGTCTACGTCGTCAGCGCTGCGTCCGAGGAGCTCGTCCGAATGGTGGCATCCGATCCCAAGTACGGCTACAACGTCAAGCCCGAGAACGTCATCGGCGTGACGGTCCTGATGAAGGACGAGGCTGGAGACCTCACCACGGCCAGGAAGCAGATCGAAGAAGGGGACTACGACGAGAAGGCCAACCTGGACCTCGTCATGACGCCGTTCCTGTGGACGCCTGCGACTTGGAAGGCGGGCAAGTGGGCCGCGATCCTCACCTTCATCGACGAGTGGAAGAAGCCGATTCTTGTTGGTGGCGATACCCCCGACAGCGACGGCCCGATGCTTTTCCACGGCGTGGACATTTCTCGTGGAGGTATTCACTTGTGGATCAACCGCAAGGATTCCTCCATGGTGCAGATTGAGGGAATGATGAAGGACTTTTCGAAGGCGCAGAAGAAGGAGGGTCTTCCTGTCACGGCAGATAAAAACTGGGTTATCGTCAAGCCAGCTGATATCCATGCTTGAACGGTCAGTTGCGTTAGGTTCTGTGACTGGGCTATAATTAATGACCGGCTTCCTAATTGGGGACTGCCTGTTACCACTGAGGAGCTGAACAAGTAATGTGCTGTGTAAGGATGTGAACAATGGGAGATACATCATAGGAGGGAGCGTATACCGCGACGTGGTTGAAGTGACGGGCGTGAGACTACTCGACAGACACGGAGTAACTCGCGTGAACATTCCTTAATCAGGGTGCCTTCCTCCATCGAATGCCCCGATGCGTCTAAACATATTCTTTACTTGTGTTAATTGTGTCCAGCACCAAACCGAATGGATGAGGGGCGTAGTCAAGTTGCTCCTGAGGTACATGATAGAAGCCAACCATGGGGAGAACATATAGTATCCTGGGCCTTTTTTGCAACATCAATATATTGTCTGGATGCATCCAGCGTGCCCGCTCGGGCCGCTTTAAGAACGCAGCATCGTCTTCAGATCCAAGTGCGACGTTTCTGCCATGTGTCGAAGTTGATGAGGAAGAGGCCTCCTAGTAGAGCCGACCTGGTGGATGATACCTCGTAGTCCGAATTGGGGTAGATGTCTCCAACTGTCCCGAGTCAACAGCTCCAAACTTGGCCACATGAATCGATGCTTTACCTCGCATTTCACGATCCTCGTCCTAAATGGAATATGCTCTCGCCAGCTGAACGAACTATGAATCTCCATACATTCGTCCACAGCCGCCAAGGACCAACTTGGTTCATGAGACGCAGGCTCTACTTGCAAACTATCTTCGACGCGCCACAGCAGACTCCCAAGCGGATCAACCACCCACAAGCTAGCCCAGTATCCCGATCCCAGGATCTGTGAGAAAGCTCTGCGGTCGCCGCCAGGGCTGTTGACTTGTGCTCCCTGTTGGTTAGCCTTTTCTCCGTATCGAATCAACCATCTTGAGGACTCTGCGTTCCCCGTGGTCGCCAAGCCTTCCCCCGGACGCGGCAGCTACGGTGTTAAGGTCTGCTCAAACCGCCATGAGCTCTCTCCCACGTATGAGCGTTACGTAGAGAAGGACTGGATGCCATAATAATAGAGGATTTTCTTACGGGCGAAGAGGCCACCGTAACCGTCATGCCTCCGACGGTAGACCGAGACTACTGGTCTCTGCTAGTAGTCAGTCGATTCAACTATGCGAATGGAATCGCAATGTGTGGCGTTTCAGGCCTAGGACGAAATTTAAGCTGCCTTGTTCAACACTAAACTGTATCCGGAGAAAATAGCTGACCTATCGACTTCCCGTCCAGAACATGACGGGACCAGGCCGTCCAGGTAGAGTTGACCAAGCGAGCTTGATATTGACGGCTGCCTCCGCCCTCGGCTAGGACTACAAACCCTTTTTGAGAAGCATCTTGGACACATCGGTTAACTTGAATAAGCTGCGATCGTTGAGGCATAGAGGAACAATCTAAGAGTGGGCAGAGGCTAATCACGTCGACGCCCCTGAATAATTGCAAGATGGCTACGTTGGCTGGAGAGTCGTTAGCAAAATAAACCCTACCATATAAGCCATGGGGGCCAGCAATGACTGTACTTTTAGACAAATCGCGTCTCGTGCGTACCTCATCTTCGAATTTCAGGCTACAGTAGGTGCCTAAGTCTATTGGGCAGCAATGCAATGCATAGCTAAGGCTATCTTGATAGAAGAGGCTTACTTCATGACTCTAGAATTTTAAGGCTCTATATACACTGCATAATAAAGAAACACACTAATCCTAACCACCAACACAGGACTGCTTCATCTTAAAAGCAGGACATAACGTATAAGAATTTGGCCTCTTTTGCTATTTCGTCGTTGTGCTGACTTGTCCAAGTTCTGGTATCGGGGTGCGGCCGCACACTCAAAGGATTATCACAGCCTTACAGCCCTTCTTGGGTGTCAACCCGGGATTCTGTCGCTTTTGTCCGCTTAATCTACTTAGGTCCTTGCGGGACTTCCGAACCACAGTCAACCAGGAGCTCAAAAGTGCTCTCCTCTCCGCCTTAAGCCACAACGTCTCTACCAGTTCCCCCTTGCTTGGCTCCAGGTGAATCTCGTGTAAAATGACAAATGAAACCACCGAGACTGTCATCTCACCCAAAGAGCAACCTCCGTTGCGAGATCTCCAACGAGCCTTGGCTGTGAGCGTGTTTGACATCACCGAAAACGATGGGGCAGTTTTCCAGGGCTACGCTGAGCTGTCTCAATAGTCCGTCCTCCGGAGTGGACTGCCTCCGCTCCAGCCATCTACAACGCGGGTTTTGATCCTCGACGCCCCGTTCTCGCCCAAGAATCCCGGCGTCAGTACGGCCATGCCGGATTGGTTCACGCAGCTCGACGATGCCAAGCTGCTCCTCATCAATTCCTTCAACGTATGGTCTTTGAGGCACTTTTGGATTGGCCCTAGCGCGTCCAATCCGTCTGAAGTACTCTAGACGTCAGAATATGTCATCCGAAAAAGAAAGACTCCTCGTCCGGGAAAATCGTTGCTGAAGATGAGTCCACATCTTCAAGGCCAATGGCTGCAATTTGGTCGCAGTCCGTCATCGAGAGTTCATCTCTGGAGATGTGGCTCCTCGTTCTATGCCGAGTTTCTCGAGGACGGCGCTGTGCAGGGTGTGTGATAGTGATAGCAACGCTATGATTGCGAGACTAACCGGTGTTGCCAGTGACCTGCCGGTTTCCACTCTTACCCAAGAATTACGATGCACGAACCATGCAACAAAATTCCTATGCGGTATATGCGGACCCTAAAACCGTGGTGCCCAGTCCACTCAAAGGTCGCTTTTTGGAACTTCTTCTCTCGAAGGACTCAACCACACGGATTCATCTTCCTACCCCAGAAACATTGCAAATGGAAGTAACGCTAGATATCCTAAGAGCAAACGTTGAGTGCTGGGCAAAAAATACGAGCGACCTCATCCGCGACATGCCTTCGGGATGGAGCCTGTGTGAAGGCTCGCGATCGAACCAGAGTCTTCATATCACCAAGATACATACTGCCGCACACCACCTAGAAAACGTCCTTCGATACACTTATTCATCCCTAATCGCAGCGGTTGAAGGTAAGGAAGGCGTTGATGTCCAGAGACTGAAGACGATTGGTTTAGAGATCGATGCAAAACTCGAAGTGGTCAAGATCAGACTGCAATATTGGCGAAGCCAGATTGACAGAATGGTGAACATCAGTTCTGCTCGGACTGATGAATTGCAAGCCGAGAGCGTGAAGCGACTGTCATTACTTGCGGCAATATTCCTACCCATCAGTCTCGCTTCCAGCCTCCTCAGTATGAGTGTCCGAGCCACTGACCTCGGGGACCTCTGGTATGACTACTTTGGACTGGCCTCTATCTCACTGTTCCTTGTGGCCTTGCTGTACTTCTGCTTACGAATCTGGGACGAGGCCCGAGTGATCGAGTTGAGAGCTCTTGCCCTTATTGGAGGCACTGCCCGTATAGTCCGTCGAATAAAAAAGTCCAAGTGGAAGGTCGCTCGAGTTTTCCTAGTGTATACTTTCGGTGCTGCGGTTGTTAGTTCTTTCTGCGTCGGAATGGTGAAGGATATGTCCCTTGGGTTGCGTATACTTGGCTATAGTACGGCCAGTTTTCTTGGGGTCTTTTTCATATTGACTGTTTTAGAAGTGTCGTCATTAGTAGCAGTCAGGTACAGAGAGTTTAAAAGAGGTAGCCAGATAGCTGAGTGAGCTTAATAAGAGTGTAAATCAGGTTTAAGGAAGATGTAACATTTGAGGCTGACAATCTATGAGACCTCACTCTAGCTCCAAGGGGCTTGTCTAATCAGTAGAGCCAGAGGCCCCTTTAAACCGATTCTATAATACTTGTTTGACAGATTATAGCTTTTTAAGTTAAGGATAAAACTTGAGGTAAAGAGCGCTGCTATGAGCTTGCCTATTACTGTCCCTATATTAATCCACTTACTATCTTTCACTCTACAAGCTAGGAAACTGCTATGCATCCCAGATTACATTATACACAGCTTGAGAAAGTGATAGTAGTTACATCTCATAAGATAAGAAGCAAACACTTATCATGGGCTCATGCTTGGCTTCGATGATCAGACAGAGCCACTAGGGCCAGAGCTTGAACTAATTCAGACTGTGCTTTTAGCTCTCTCCCGTTATCGAGTTGCAAACTTGAAAGTCCCATCACCTGAGCCTCAAGCCAATAGACTGTCACTGTAGCGTGTCCGACTTGATTGAACATAGACGCATGCCGTACCACCTCACAGCGGCAATCTCTAGCTATGTCACACGTGAGATCCGACCAACTGAAAAGTCGTCAGTCTGTTTATGATAACATGATTGCATGGCTTCAAAAGGCGTGGACTGACAGATTCCTACTGATGAAAACACTAGTCTGTAGTCATGTTGCACCCAGCACTAGTCAACATAATGTCCTAGGAAGTTCAATCTATTTGTTGAATACATGTTCTCGCACTCTCTCTAAACAAACCTTTCCGAAGCGATATCCACTCAAAGCTTTCCTTTATGTCTCTGGGGTACCGGCGTTAGTGGTTCATACGCAGCCAAAGACAGCCCATCCACATAGGGTGTAGAATGGTCTGAGATACCGCGGACTGTAACAAAGCTGGGATTTAGCTCTTCAAGACGATTGCAACCAAGAAGCCGCATGTCCATTTCCAACTCGTCCTTCAGCAACTGCATAGCTCGCTCGACACCTGGCTGGCCATACGCCCCGAGAGCATAGAGAAATGGACGTCCAATTCCAACGCCACGGGCACCTAAACACAGCGCTTTCAGGATATCGGTTCCGCGGCGCACACCACCATCGACGTACACCTCAATCTTGTCCTGAAGTCCGCGTTCCCTGAGGACTGGCATGGTTTCTGCGAGAACCTCGATGGGTGACCGGGCAAATTCCAGCTGGCGACCGCCGTGGTTGGAAAGAATAACTCCCTGACAGCCGTACTCGACAGCTTTCAAAACATCTTCAACCCGCTGCACGCCTTTGAGGACAATGGGCATACTAGTAATGCTCTGAAACCAGGGGATGTCCGCCCAAGAAAGCGTCGAGTCAAGAAGATTGGACGTTGCGCGCATCGTGCCCAGGCTGTTTGTATCCAGGCCGCCGTTGGACTCGGTATACTGACTCCGAAGATGTCTCTCCCGACGACCAACTTGAGGATTGTCGACAGTGATGCAAAGACCCTTGCAGCCACGCTTTTCGGCAGCCTGGACAGTCCTCTTAGTGGACTCCCGGTCTTTGCTGACGTAGAGCTGCAGCCATTGGACCTGGCCTTCTCCTCGCGCGTCGATGATTTCGTCAAAGGAACATGATGAGAGAGTCGGGATCATTTGAATGATGTTGTGCTTGTATGAGGCGCGAGTGAAGACGACCTCTCCCTCTGGATCCCCAAGTTTGTTACGAGCGGTGGCGCTCACGTAGATGGGCATAGAGGTCTTGGTACCGAGCATGGACGTAGAAATATCGACATTCTCGACATCGACGAGAACCTTGGGACGAAACCAGATCCGCTGATAAACTCTCTGGTTCTCTTGAGCAGTCTACACAGAAAATTAGCCGCCTTGCGTTGAGATGGGATGGATGGTTCACCGCACAATTTCATTGTCCGCTGCACTCGCATAGTACGCCCAAGACGTCTTTTTCATCACACGACGAGCTACCACCTCGAAATCGGAAAGGTTATAACACTGCGACAACAGCGGTTTGTGGGCAATGCGGTCCTGCCGGTCAGTCTCCTCTGGATCCTCGTCATCCTGTTGCGCGGTGGCACTCAAGACAACGGGGCCGAGGTGCTTGGACTGGTCGAGATACTTGTCGAGAGCATCTGATGGATGGATAGGGTCGTACACGGCTGTTGCGTCTTTGCCCTAAATTGGCTGTGAGCGTGGTACCTGGGTGTTGAGAGTGGGTGCGTACAGCTTGTTGAAGAATACTCTCTGCGCCTCCAGGATGGTCTATCGGGAAAGAAAAGGGTCAGTATCTCATCCAATGAATTCTTATTCAGAGGCATACCTGGAAGGAACTCGGTCATATCATACGCTTTGCCCTATTCCAACGCGGTTAGTTACGGTCCGACGGCAGGCTTTCGAGTTTTCCCACATGAATAATGACCCAACACGACTCGGCGCTGTTGTGTTCAGCAACCTCGGTATCTTTCAGCGCCATTTTGGTGTTTTGAGAGAAAGTCGGTAAGTCTGGGCGTTGTAATGAACTGTGTCGTACGGCATGTTGCTAATGAGCAAAAGCTGGTTCGCGTAGTAACAAGGGTCCATCCACACTAGGCGAAATCGACGCACATTCTCGGTGAGCTGCTAGTGGGGATGAATTGCGTCAATCTCGGATGACCCACTTAACATCCTATCGCCTTTAGATATCGCCTATAGATTAGTTGATCTGATAAATCAACCGGTGCGACGCAGCCTGTAATTAAGTACGCGTATTGGAAGCGTTGTGGACCTATGTAAACGAGATCGGGATGGTTCATACCGCCATCTCGGTAGGCTAGGCTAGCTGCTACCTATTACCATGCTGGATCACTTGCATCACAGCTGACCGTGGAAAAGAAAATCGATTACACCCCACAGTTGGCTCGATGGACCTTGCCTTGGCAACTCTGCTCTTTACCCTCCTGACAGACCCAATGGCATCGGGACGAAGAGTTTGTGTTGTCTTTCCCAACTGCCATCCATGTAGCCACTACCTGTGGTAGGTTTGGTGGACAAATCCAGCAGCGCTTGTGGAGACGGAAAATACGGCAAAGGTGTCACTTTTGCAATAAGCTAAGCGCTGTCGCCAGGCCTTTGTGCCATCTTGTTCGCAGCGGTCGAAATTAGGAAGGCCTACTATTTCCAGCTCCGGTAAGGGAGTCCTTACTTGTGGCATCCAAGATGCTGGGGTATCGTCACGCACAAAGATGGTGTTGAATGAGCAAGAGTACCATCAACACAGGGGTACCTAAGCCATGCTTCTTTATTCCCTCATTTACGGAGTGACTTCCGCGTCGTTAGTATACCTGTTTCAGGACCACATCTGTTGTCAGTTTAAACATCATTCTCGTCACTACGTCTAATTGATCAATGCTCATGTTGTGACTTTTGGTGAGTACAAACAGTAGAAGAGACTTTGTGTAACAACACTCCCATAACCTTTATTCTGTGTTCCACCCTCAGTCGATGCATTTCTTCTCCGACTCGTCCTTGTTCTCAGAATTATCCTACAGAAGGTCAAACTCAAACACAGGGCCGCAGTACATGTCGTGCTCAAAGCCATCAGTAGAACCGATAAGAAGGAACCCGTCCCACGCCTGTCCCTGCGACAGGTCTAAGCACTCTGTGCGAGTGATCTTGCACCCCTTGTCCTTGATCTGGTGCAAGACCGCGCGGGCAATGCTCCTTTGCTCGGCTGTCGTGTCGCAATGCCTGTTGGCCTTCACCATTCAGTTTCGGACTTTAAAGACAACTTGGTCTACGAACCTGGTACTTGTACGTCACTTCCCTGTCGTCGCCGGCGCGTGCGTAAAAGACGCCACATTCCTTCTGGCGGGAGGTGTGGAAAATGGACGTCACTACAAGGTCAGGCTGCGATGTGGAAATAAGGCCGATTTGGCATCACTTACCAACGGAGGACATAGTAGTCTATGTGGGTGTTAGCATTTCGATGTCAATGACCCGGTGAAAGAACTTGCCGTTAAACCTCCAAAGATGCCAATGCTGTAAGCAGCAACGCCAACAGCCTGTACCACTACCTCGGGAATGGCCTGCGCAGTGGTTGCAAATCAGATGGAGAGAACCAACGAGGTTAAGGTATAGAGTTTCATTTCAACGCAAGCACTAGAAGGGAATGGAGGAGTTGCGTGATGATGTTTTGAAGAGGCTTTGAGGTGAGCTTCCCGGTTTAGACAGCCGACTTCCCATGCTAGAGCCCTTTGAGAATGATGAAGGAGACGGCAAAGGGTTCTTTTTATCCTGTAAATACACAGTTGTCTGTCGTCGTGGCTGAGTATTTGATGCCGAGTACCCCATTTAGCACAAAATTATCGTATATGTTGGCCGCGCGATTGGGCAAAACCGGGGTGGATTCCGTCTGTTGGTGGAAGCAAGTCTGCAGTCTGCTATTAGGCTTCTAACGAGGCAGTATTTACATTGGAGGGAATCACGGCGGACTGGAGAAGTTCCCTAGGGAGCAGATCTGGGCGTATAACTACTCGATTGACGGTCCTGAACTGGCTTTGTCACTTCGTAATGTGTCGGCCCTAATCACAGCCATCTTCACCCATACTAGCTAAAAAGACCTTCGAGAAACGCGTCTCAGCGGAAGAATAAAGATTAGCGGCGTGACTGGATTCTCGGCTGTGAAAGACCTCGATGCTCCGCCGTGTTCGTCCGTGAATGATACGTTGGCGTTGCGCAGCCACTGCAAACAGCCTGCAGGCTGATTCATGAGAGACAGAGCAGCAGAAAGTACTCCGCCAGAAATGACGTTTTACTTCCGCCTTGTCGTACGGAGATCTGAGCTCTGTTTACGAATCTGAAGATCAGTTTATTTGAAGATTAATTACAGACCTTTCAATGATTCAGTAGCTAGCACACTGCCATGTGCTGAAACACAGGTCCCGTTTGCCTCCCTTCCTTCCCTCCTTCATCGCAAACTCTTCCGAACACCTTCGAGAATCTGCGACACCTCAGTCAGATTATCCTCAATGTGCCTCGGCAGATTATCCAACGCCAGCAAATCGTCAATAACGGCATCGACGCGATTAAGGTCCGTTCGAGCATTACGCGCCGTCTCGTGGAACCCCACCACTTCCTCCTCCAACCGCGAATGACGAGCTCTGAGTCGGTCGTAGTTTCGCCGCATTTGCATCTGGTCGGATGCATCTCGCGCGGCTTGGGTTGCAGTCTCCGAAGAGGGCATGGCGGAAGTCGCCAGCGTTGTTGTTTGAAGATCTGAATCGAGGCTGATGGGGGTTGGTGTTGAGATGCCCGATGGAGAGGTTTGCAATGTTTGGGGATCAGGCTGCAAAGAAAAGCTGGTGGGTGCTTCTAACAAATGCATATAAACAGGGTGTGATACTGGAGTGTGCCAGGAAGATCTGAAATCTCTGAAATCTAAAGTGACGGATGGGCTCTGCGTATCTTGCGCTATAGGCTCACGCGTACAATGTGTGTAGTCTGCGGCAAGTTTAGTCAATTTGGTCCTTAAAAAGCCCCACGACATCCACTTACACGGCGTGTATTGAGATTTCAGCGATTCGAGAGTCCGGTTCTGCATATCGGGAAAAATAAGCAGCTGAAAGAGCTCCCACCAGGTCTCTTCTGTACAACTTAAAACAAGCTTCTGCACCGTAATTTCGTGTTCAGAGAGCATGAATCGGTCAGAGACGGGCATCTTGACGGCTACGCAAGTCTCGTGTTTTTCTTGAGCATCGACGCTGCCTCTGTTCTCAACCGTCTTCCAGCACTTGCTACACCGGAAAGATAGCATGTGTTTGCGACACAAGTGTTGCCTAATCGTGTGTTAGCCCTGAAAAGAGTCCAGGGCTGCGGTGGCTGGACTTGCTTGAGGCCCCAGATATCGGTACATCCTCCGGTCAGATTGCGAACGCATGGCGCAAAGCACATTAGCGACGTCTCGAAAGCCTGGTAGGGACATGCAAGCCGGCCGCTGATTGCTTGAGTAATTTTCCGGCGACGTTTCTTGTGCTGGTTGTTGTTGGAACAAAATCCATTTTCGTCCTCGGCTCTTCTAGCTGTACTAGTGACTGAGCCGCCGCACGATGAGGAGAACTCTGTGGAGCCGCTCTTGTGTTGTAACTCTGACGGCAAATAATCCATGGGCTTTGAGGTCTGGATTTCTTCATCTGGATGAAGAAGACGGTTTCTAGGCTTCAGTGGGGGCGGAAGCATGTCCCCAACACTACCCCCGTCTCCAGTCGTGTCTTTTCTCGTGTTCTCACATCCAGAACTGGGCGGTCGCTCTGTGATTGTAAGGAATGCTGGCGCAAACATCGAAAAGCCGACACTCTCAGATAAGTTTTCATCGATTTCCTTGGGCAAGGCACTCTCCAAGGTGGGAAATTTAAGAGGTACGTAGTCCGAAATCTTGGTCTGAGGGTAGCCTGTATCCTCATCTTCCAACTTGATGTATACAGGCTTTGCTGAATCGCTGAGGTGGGGATCATGAGCTTGTTTGTTCTCATTGCCGATAGTCTGAGACTCCTGGGGATTTAACAAATCGTTCAGCTGTATACGTTTGGGGTCCCCTAGTACGCCGAAAGCCCTATCCGCAGGGTGATTGTTCAATCCGCCTTTATCAAGCTTCGAGTCAGCCCGTAGATCCTTTCGAGTCCCCGTGGCCGTGTTATTGGCGGCAAGGCTGCTGAATTCACTTGTGGGAGAGGTAGTAGATGCAAGAGTGTCGAAACTAGCCCCTGGACTCATGGGCGACATGATAGATGCTCGGTTGGTCGATTTGGCCGCAGACGGCGTCTTTCCAATAGAAGCCAAACCTTGGTTCATCGACACCAGGGCGTTATTTATGCTGGGAATTGGCCGATTTCCCCATTGAGACTTAGTTCGTCGTAGGGTATTTGGAGGCCGGACAGGTCTCTCCTTCACTATGATCACGTCCTCAGTTTCATCATCGTTGTTGTAGACTCGGTTGCGCTTCAGAAGCTGTGATGCACTGGTAGGCCTGCGCGCCAGACCTTGAAGATTTCTGAAGAGGCTGCCCGGTTTCTCTTTGTTCACTATGCCACGAAACATCCGCAAGATATTTCCGACGACGCTTTGTTCTTTCAATTCCGGATCCGGGATATCGGGGCTGTCCCGCCTCTGTGTCCCCCAGCTGGCAGCCCTCGAGACGATAGAATCGGTATCCCTCATCATTCTCTCGTACCTCTCCATGGCTTTCTGCGAAGACACAGGCTGGAACATCCCTGGTAGGTGTGTGCCTTCGTCAATCAAGGAGAGGATCGGCGCATTGCCCCAGTTGCGGTTTGAGGCGATGAGATGGTAGTCTTCGGCGCTCATCATGTCTTTGGTGCCTTGAAAGTAGAGCTGTCCGGGCAGGAGCTTATTCGTGGTGCGAGTGCCGAAGCTCACTTCATCGTCAGGAAGATGGTGGTGCTGGGCCGGGTCCAGGGCAGGTGGAAGATCGGTCGGGGGTCGCGTTGAAGGATGGTTGTATGGATTGGACACCCAATCGTGGACCATGTTGTTGCGCCCGTCGATTTCGCGACGAGCGGCGAGCTGGTTGACGCTTGGGATACGGGCCCCATAGAAGCCATCGAAGTGGTCCTCGTCTGAAGACTTGAGCTTCACCATGTCGTCTATGGATCCATCACCGAGCCAGTCATCACCAGACTCGGGAGACGCCATTCTGGTCGGTGCAGGTCAGATAAAGAAATACTCAAAATAACTTTGAACTGAGACTTCAGGGAAGAAGATGGTTCAGTCAACCTTAAGTCACCTGACTTGCTTGCCTCAGGCGGCCAACACAATTGTCTTGAGGTGCAGTGACGATGGTGGCTGATTTGCCTACAACGACGCCTTGTCCCAGTCTGGATATAGAGTAGACTAGAGGGAAACATTCCCTTCTCTAGAAATGGTAACAGGCTCTGATAATACCATCACTCAAAATCATCAACTTCGCTTTCAGTCCATTTTAGCACCTGCATTTTGCTTCTATTTCTTGTTAGTGCCCGTCCGCATCGTTATTATCACTTACCGTCCCCTCCATCCCCCGACGACGCCAGAATTACCAAATTTATCACAGGCCTCTCCCACCCAACCTCCCTATTCCCTCCCATCTCCATCCTATAGGACTAGGCGCCCAATTTTCCCAAAGTTCAAAGCAGGTTGGAGAATTATATACCAAGGGCACGTGTAATAAACTTGAAAGAATACTCGAGTAGACTGTTCAGCTCGCTCAACCTCACGATGATGTGTCTGAAAACAGATACACGTAGGCTTTCTCAAAAGATGTAACGCAGGACACCGGCGTGGACCTGAATTCTACAGCCAGTCTCTTTCTTCTATACCACTTATGAACGTCTCAGTGGTAAAGCGAAGAGAATATTGATCAAACTGTACCCTAGAAAACTATTTCAACATGCCAGGTTGTCCTTTTCAGTCAAGGTGGGCTGTAGTCAGCACTTAACTAAACTATCTGAGAAAATCGACGGGTATCAGGCCTGCTTCCATGGTCAAGTCCTCTCATGGCTGTGATAGATGATTGGACGCCGTAAGCGTGCACTTTACTAATCCGTTTCGTATCCTGACTTAGGCCATCCTGCATCTCAACAACAGTCGTAGCGTTAGACTCCACGTCCGTTCCCATCCCACTACTTTGTAGTCGAGTGGTACTATCGCCCTTGGAACTCCTGGTGAAAAGACGTGGAACCTTTGAGATTAGCGGTCTGAAGGTAGGGATGCAGGCACAAGTGATTGCCGACGTCAGTTCTGCAAGCGACCAAGAGGCTGCTACGACGTTCCACCAGGTCTCGTCCGGCTGAGGCTTGAGCCATTGTAGCCGGAGAATTGAAACGGCGATAGTACTGTTGATACTGTTAGAGATGTTTGCCGCGTGGTACTGTTAATGGATAACTTACAAGAAACCGAGTCCGAAAATACCCATGAGGATAATCTTTTGAGACAGCGGCAAGAGTAGCTTCCATACAATAGGAAGAGGGAGTAGTAGTATAGCGAAGTCGGTGACAATGTTGAAGATCCCGTTGAAATACCACCACGTCGTCCTATTTGTGATGCACCTCCCCTTAATCCTGATATCCCAGACCGCTTGTAATGGGATGCACTGGACGAAGCCCATGATAGCTTGGGAGACAGCCCAAAGGGTCAACATGACGATGGCTGCGAGAAAGACGATTCTCATGTTGGAGACGGACATCAGGCGGTAGTAATTGAGAAGAAAAGTCAACTTGATCCAGAAGAGGCTCATCATGTAGAAAGTGATGGAAACCCAGAATGCCTGGTGGGAGGGTTAGACATGAAGCGACCTCGGTAACTAGAAGTTGGGCTCACCCTTCTGTAGAGAACTAAAGTCTCAAACGATAGAGTCGACTCATGTCTTCCAAGGCCGTATTGGGTCACTGTTCGTTCCGCATCAGCAGGTAGACGGACATCTATAGATCAAGGGACAACACACTTGATATCATCGCGACACCAGACCCAATAGTACACATCTGTAAGCCAACACATGTTAGTATGTAAGCAAGTAATATGGTGCAGAGCTTGGACCTACCAATGCGCCAACTGAAGCATAGTCATCGAGTCCGAATTCCTTGATGAGAAGGCGAGACGTGACGCGCAACCCAACCATCAGGATAGATAAACAGAGAAGCAAGACGACTGCCGCAATCAAGATGGGCTCCCGGGTACCGGAAGCATTCGAGGACACTTCAGGAGGAGTCATGGTGCTGTAATCAGGGATAGGAAAAATGGCATCAAGTTGAAAAGCTGCGGTGGGCGGAGTCGGGGGAAATTTACGTGATATCTACCCAGGATCGGGAAAGTTTCGCCAAGCCAGACCAGCAGAAGAATTTAATATGCTGCCTAAGAAACTCAAATACGGGAAGTTTCCGAGAACTGGGTAAATCTAGAGTACGCCCGCGGATCGCCGGAATGCTTGTGGCGAAGATGGGCCGACCCAGTCCCGTTCAGGTCGAAGCCCCAGCAATGCAGGAACAATTTTGGGAAAACTTTAGTCCATATGCGTCAGCCAGCCCGCAATCGAAAGTGAAGGGCCTATGGGAATGGCATAGCATCAAGCCACGGCTGGGGCTTGGCTGTGATGGACGCGGTCCAAGCACATGTCGTGATTGGCAAATGGGTAACTCTGATGCTCAGCTGTTTAACTTTGGTGTGAATCGGGGTCAACCACGTGAGGAGCATTCCTTCTTGAGCGGCAAATCTGACATAAGCGGCGGAAAGGGCCAGAAAACGTCCTTCGTAGTTTGGGCGTTGAGGGAGACGTCTAAGGGTGTCCGCTTTTCACCTTGTCCCACTGATCAAGACCGTTCCCGGATTTCGTAGCTGGGATTAACGCCACCGGTCCCTAGGTCTTAGATAATGGTGTGAAGCACTTAGCGAGTAGATAGGGGGATGTCAAGATGAACCAACGGGATGAGATTAGGATCATTGCCCTTCTTCCCTTGCGTTTTGCATCCATAAGTGGTGTCATTCCATCTCATCTTTCCAGCTAGAGTTGACTTTGCCTATTCCGAGTAGTGTCCTGACGATGGCCTGACTCTAGCAGCCACACATAGCGTCAGCACGGCAGGGAAAACCGATGGCTTTTTTCTTGTTGGATCTGGTCGGGCAGTGGCTTTTGGATCAGAGACTAGACCTTCAAGGCGGCCGCTGTGGGGAACTTTTGCTTGGACCCCGTAGACCATGGTCCTCGGGAGGTCGATCAAAACTCCCGCGCCACAGACGAGGTCTAGTCTATCTATTAGCCGCAGATGAGAATTTAGTGACCTTTAGGGTAAATATTGCTTCAAGTTTCCTACTAAATGGCTGAAGTCAAGCCCATTGAACAGGCCATCGCGATCCCACGGCATCGTTTAGGACTTCTTTAACAGCCAGGTTGTCATTAGGTCTGAGGGATGGGTTTTGCAGATGTCTTGGAGATTTTATGATGATGGTAACTTGTAAGTAAACAACATGAGAGAAGAGGTAATAATGGTCTGTACTTTGATTTGATGCGGCGTGCGTCTCGTTCCACCACTGTCTTCTCACTCATCTCATATCTGGAGAAGCATACTGTCTTTAAGTCCAGATGCTTCTACTGTATTTGATTGCACGACCCACCCACGGCCTCTGCATTTCTCAGTCCGACGCCGAGCATAACTATGGGTCCATGAGTCGGGCCCCTGCTCATTCGGGACCACGAAAGCACCGACGACCGAAGATCCGTCGGGAGCGCCCTAGCCTCGTTGAAACCACATTGTGAACATGAGGGACGCCACAAGTCTCGGCCGTAACGTCTTATCTCCATTTCTTGCGAGACTAAGCGAGAATGCCCGGGCTTTATCATGTCTTGACGAGAAAAGAGCAAGGATAAGAACCATGCTTGGACAGCAAGTCACTGAGATGCCGTAAGGAGTTGAGCATATACGTTTGATGCCAAGCAAGTTCTGGTTCATTACCGTGGCCTTAGCACGGTGGGCCATGAATGGTATGAGTATTATCGGGGGGAGGGGGGGTTGTATTCTCGTCGGTAATTGTAAATTGCCGACATGTCGGTCTGACAGCCCTCACAATCCGAACACTGAGGTACTTCGGCGATTGTCCTCTTGCCAAATCAGTCGGCATTATTTACACGGTCTTTCTAGACGATACACCCCTTCAGCTCTCTTTGGAAGATGGTATAAATCAAGGTTAATCCCTCATCAGTTGGCAGTCCCTTCAGTCTCGGCTTGTCCATGTTCTTTACTTCCTGTCTTGTCATCTCATCGCATTCGACATCATTCCTTACAATCGCTACAAAACAAACCATGTCATGCCCGGACCGTTTCAAGGGTTCCGTCCACGATTACGCATCCCCCGTCGGATGTGAAGAGACTCTTTTTGGCGTCACGACATACGTTGCTGGCGTCCCAAACCAGCGAACTTCTTTCTCGACAATCATATTCATCACAGACTTGTTTGGCTTGAACTTGGTCAGCAAGAAGCTTCTCGCAGACTACTTCACAAACGTCACAGGAACCCGCGTACTGATCCCGGACCTTGTGCCGGGCGGAGGCGTGCCTGTCTCTGCTCTTGGCCTGATGAAAACTTGACACGACCAACGAAATGGTGGGATATTCGAGGGCACATCTCGAGAGCCGTCTTCTTCTTGAAGTTTGACTGCGAGAGGAGTTCGGCAATGGAGATGGCGAAGGAGGGTATCACTCCGAGATCAAGCTTTACGAGGAGTAAGAGAATTATGCGATGGTAACTAATTAATGAACAGGGAGCTATAAGCTACCCTATAGGAGAGATACAGAATGCCCCTAACCCTAGCCCTAACCCTAATCCCTCAAGGTCAGATGCGAGACCTCGATATTTTATAAGTACTTTAGTATTTCACAGCCTAATAAAAGCGGCTAGAGCTTAAATCGGAAGTTTTATGAGAAAGTTGCGTATGTGCACGTTATTCTTCGCGAAACACGGTACCTTCCTAGGTTTTCCTGATTTTTCTGCATTAACAGGCGAATCCAAGCTGTAAATAGCATACTAGCGCATAAATGAAGGAATGGGAGTTTAATAGTCAGTAAACACCACTGGGGTAAAGCGTCTACACAAATTCGTCTAAGAACTACTGCCTAAATTATTGTCCTTGTTAGAACAGGCAGTAAAGGAGGTTGCCTCCCGTGGAAACTCACTGCTTGGTAAGGTGAGCAAAACTCATAATTCTTTCTTTAAGAGCCAAAATTGAGAGATATCAGGCAAAGAGGGGCTTAGTCATTTCAGTGAAGCGAGAGTGAAGCACGTAAGCTAACTTTAGTATTCAGTCTCTAAAAGAATTAGGTTGCTTTTAGAGGCCGAATCAGCTGTCTGGCTTGCGTGGGTGCCGGTATTTTCAGTGCAAGGAGGAAGTCTGAGCTGAATGAGCAGGTACCTGGGTAGATGCATACTTAATTGAATTTGCCAAACTAATGCGTATTTTCTACCGTGAGGCGCCTTAGCATGGTCACTCATCATTGCGGGAATGGGGACTGTGATCGTCACTGCACTGCTCGAAATGCGAGAAACGAAGAAATGTGCTGCAGTTAAATCTGATACATTCCTTGAGAGAGTAATGCGCGTCCAGAGCCTCTGGGTCCGGGGAATGATAGGGTTAAAGTTTCCCTGAGCATGTGTCCGAGGCCCCTGATATTGAGATTCTGTATACTTCTAAACTCAACCTCTGTGCATAGTAATTTATATCAAGAGGGTTATCACTCGTCAAAGCAAGACTTTTGGTAAGAGATATTTCACACTTCATTCTCAACTATGGAAGCAGTCAAGCGCTTCAGCTTAGGTAATTTCCAGGCTGGATAGTCCCATCCCTCGTAGCATTCACCCAGTGACTCCATTTCTTTCTTAAATCAAATTACTAGCTACAGAGAACATTTTATGCGCTCGATATTGTCTGCTTTTGAAGAGAAACCTCGTCGTCTCTGTATGCTGGGACATGAATCTTGAGGTACGGGGCGCAACGATGGAGTAATTCTGAGTGCAGTCAGCCACCAGTCAGTCGCCAAGCTATTTCTTGCACCTGGTAGATATCTTGGGGCAGAAACAAAGCGTCAGAGGCGTAAATTACTAAGACAGCCGCTTGTGGTGCTTTCGATCACTTCTAAACGGTCATCTGCAGGATGTGACGGGCTGGACAAGGCAAAGTCAGGCCATTCACTGTAAGGCTGGTGCATGACACGAGAACATATGCCTCTGTAATACGAGAGATCGGGGTTTCCACCTGACAACGCCTGCTTAGTGCACCTGGCGGATTCTCTCACCAGGGAGTGCGAGAAAAGGCTATATGTAAGATTGATATTCGTATAGTACTCAAAAGCAACGACATAGCCTCTTTGGCACAAAATGGATATTCCTCATGAAGAAATCACCGACGAAGCATCCCAATGCAGAGTGGCTTAGACCATATCTACCAATGAATATGCGTCCATTCCTATGTAAGCCAACTTCACTCCATTCAACCGAGCGGCCTCCAACACAGCCACGATGAGAATCATGACAACGGAATATGCAACACTCTACTTTATGACTCGAGTCTAGACTGTTCTCCAGCCTTGAAATGAATTCGCGCTGTATTTCAACCCCATCGGATCATCGTTTGATACGGCGATGTGCAATGTCAGTTGACAGCTTGTGGAGGCGGAGTCAATGCCAAGCTCCAGTTGGCACCACCTAAAGCCTTTAATACAAGCTTAATCTGTAGCTAAAGATTTTGTCAGGCTGGGGCTTATACCTTATCTCTTTAGTGAGCCTTTTGTACAGTTTGCTCTCGGCGCATACTGCTTTCGTCTCTTGCATGTACGGTGACCGAATACCATCGGCGCTTGGCTTTGGTGATCGGGCTTTGGGATATGTTTATTACTGACGTCTCGACGCTCTGACTGACAGATCTTGCTCTTGTTACACCAATCCAAGTCACTGTGCTTTCAGCCCGCTATGGATAATTCAGACTATGAACAAGCCGTTTCCTCCCTCGAGAGAGATTACCATCTCCATGCTGGGCTGGTTGGCGCTGCCATACTCCCACTTTTGATCATATGGATCGTCCTTTCATGGCTCGTGCAAGTTCGCAAAGACCCTGCTCGGCGAGCGTTCATTTGGCTGAAGCTATTGTTCTTCTTCTATCTCGTGTACGTTCCCATTGTCATGCTCTGCGAGGATCATCTGACCGGTTTCTAGCTTCCTAGTCCTCACCCTCGCTTCCGACCTCGTCCACGCTTCGAAAGTCCGTCTTGAGCTGAGATCACCCGATGAAGTCCTCGACCAAGCCACTCTGAAGACTCAGAGGGATGCCGACTACCTCAAATTAAACCTCGGTTCCGTTGCCAGGTTCATGGGACAGCTTGCAGACTGCCTCTTGCTAGTCACGCTCATTGAACTCAGCAATGGCTTCATGTTTGCGCTGAAGGGCACGAGGTCATTGTCGCAGAAGGTAATTAGATGGCTCGCCTTTTTCATCACGGGTGTTCTCCTCGGTTTGCGCTTGGCTACCTCATACAAGAACACAACATTGTGCCTAAGATTTTGGATACTATGGGGGATCAGTATAACCCAGAGTCTGATTCCGAAGCGCTGGTTGATCTGGCGAATAAAGCTCTCCAACTGCAATATCTTGCAGCTACTTACGCCATTGTCAATGGCGTTACTGCGGTTTTTGCTCTTGTGTATGCGTCGGTGGTCATGCACAAGTACAGGATCGTCAAGTCTTGTCGAGGGGTAAGTCGAGAGCCATCAACAACCCGTCCCCTTACTGACTACTCTAGTGTCTTGTCGTCTTCCTCGCTGCTTCTCTTCTCAATTTCATCCGCCTGGTCTGGTTGATGGCTTTCAACATTATGGTCCGCTTGACCAACACATTTGTACCGTACCCCAAGACGTTGCTATTCCTAGATATCTTCCTCGACATCTGGGTGTTTAGCATCATTCTCGTCCTGTTGTTTTCTATTGCTCTCATGAAGAAGAAAGGGCTTTGGATGACGCTGCAGCCTTGGATGGATGGTGTCCTTCCGACTTTCACCCAGAGGACGCATAAGGCTACTCCTCTTAAGCAAGAGGACGCCTAGGGGAATCTTTTTAAGGCAGTATCTTTTCGGCCTCATGTGGAGTAGGCAAGTCATCGTGGAAACTAGGCGCCGGTCCTGTCGTAGAATTCTATGATAAACGATGAATGAGAGTCTACGAAGAAGGTAAGGTAGCGTCCTGTGCGAAGAGGATGTTGAGAATCCAAGATCGCTCTTTTGTGGCACTTTATACTGTACTCCAGTTCATTTTTTTTAAAGTAAAGTCTTCAGAATGGTTTTTAAGACTAGCTAAGCATTTGAGCCTTCTTTTCTTAAGTTCAGGTCTCATCTATGTATTGATAGGGGCAAGAATAAGAAACAATTGTCGAATTGAAAGATTCAAGGGACGTCATCCAATAGTGAGAGTCCTACATATTCCATTAGGTATAGATCACATCGCCAACACCAAACCCATACGTCTGTCCCATGAAGTTACTATCGTCCACTGTCACAAAGCCAGTCCACGCATCGGTCATGATCTCTTGCTCCTCCTTAGCAGACTGGATCTTCAAGTTGCCGTCGTTGTCAAACTTCAATGTCCAGCGCTGGGGATAGTTCCGGTTTGACTCGGGGGACACCCATGTGCTATCTAAATATTCTTCGAACACGAAAGGCAGCACCAGCGTCACCTCCTGGTCGACGCGAACCGTAGCGTACCGGAAGGCGTCGTTTGAGTCGGGCCTGTCGTATACCCAGATGCTCACTCGGATGTTCGGATTGGGGAAGTGGACTTCGAACCAACTGAAGTTCTTTGGGGCAACGCGGGTGATCTGATGGTCGTACCACGTAAAGGAGTTGTCCGGGTCGAGTTCCAGAGCGCGTTTCTTGCCGAGCTTCAGGATTCCGGAGGTGCTGGCGGCTGGGATGGACCAGTGAGTGCAGATGGCGCCGTTGGGACCCCAGGCGATCACGCCGTTGCCGCCATTCAGCAGGACCTTGGACGTCGTAGAGTCGACGTCTAGAGTAAAGTCGTAGTCCTTTGATGAGGCAGAAAGCTGCAGCTGGGAGATCTTATCCGGGGCAGCCGCCTCGATGGCGAAGTCGGGAAACTGGATGCTGACGGAATCGGATGTCACCGTCTTGGTCTCGCTGGTGATCTCGCAATCTTCCGTCTTTTTCCGGTACTTCAAAGTCTGGAGGTCTCGGACCGATGACCTGCAGAACGCGGCGTACTAGTGGTGGAAAATGAGCAACTGCTGTCCCGTAGTTGCAGTGACAAAGCGCTGCTCCAGTAGGATCCTGAGTTTTGGTCCTCAGAAAGATTGATGCGGGAAGGATTCACGTCTGTTAGACCCATGTCAGCATTTCGTTCGGCCAGACATGCTTTGGCTTTTGGCGTTACTTACGTTCTTCCATGTTGTGTGGCTGTCTAGGCGGAATTTGTTGGTCGCCGAGGCGGCGGTCGCCCACGGGCCAACGATAAGAGGGATGAAGGGCGGGATCATTATGATTCAGTTGCTCAGAAAGAGAAGGGTAGAGTATGTCGTGTGATGTTAAGGGAGATGCAGACTGATAAGAAGAAACATGTTAGACACGGGCTGATCGACTATGTCTTATAGTCCATATTCCCATTCCGGGTCCATCCTACCGGAAGCTGTGGAAGCCCTCGGTTCCGAACCCTGACCGAAGAGACGACCGCAGTCTCGGAAGATACTAATTACAGGTTTTACTTACAGGATAGTGGAACAATGGAATAAGATGACGACAAACAAGTGTCCCAACAGTAATGCCTGAATCCTAAAGAGACTAGCTTGAAAAGCGACATCGCCATATATCCCTGTATTTTATACTATATGAATATGCCGTAGTTAATTACTTGGTGTCCAACTTGTGCCGCTTAGCTAATCGTGTCTATTGGGGTTCCATTTCTCGGGGGATCGGGGTTCTGAGCGATACCGAGCACAACTCAAAAGTGAGTATCCGAGTGATCGGGTTTGAACTTTATTACACCATGGAGATCAGATTAATACCAGGATCCACGAAATTCCAGTGCTACAGTTTCTGGGGAAGGCCGCAGACATAACCACCGTGGTTACATACTGCCGTCACGCCATCATCCCGGCAGCCCTTGGAATGAGACAAACAAGCCAGTAGTGAATCTTCACAGCGAGATCACACTGAACTGTACGGAGTACACACTGTGGGATATCAATATTGGTATTACATCTCCTTTCACTCAGAACCCTCTATGTTACGATACTCTCTGACAATCTCACTGACCATTTTCCTGAGATTCTTCGCCGCTGAAAACTTCTCGCTCAACGTGTCGAACAGCTCCATCACCAGCTCCAGGTCTTCGGTTGCCCTTGTTTGCTTCAGCACTGTAAACAGGTTGTCCGGCTGGGCCGTGATAGCGTATACCAGGGACAAAGTTGCGGTGAAGATAGCGAGAAGGTTCAGCCAGTTATACGCAAATACCTGCTGTCGATGCATATTTGTCGCTTGACGAAGGGACATGGAGGCTGCGTCTGCGAGAATCTTGATCCTCCTTTGGTCCAACGTCGGAAGAAGCGGTGTGGGCCTGTAGAGCATGGCCAGATGGGTGTAGTAGTTGAAGTCGTACCAATTGCTCGTCAGGTGCGGTACATGGGCGTTGGCGTTAGGAAGAGGGAAGGGCATGTTGCGGCGCCAATCAACCAGTTCCTGATGAATTGAACTGACAATCTCCTCGCGTTCCTCCATCTCCAAGCTCGCAACCCTCGGGTTCGAGTACACTTGTTTTGCTATTTTGCTAGCAATCTTTCTCAGTGCTAGGATGTGAAGTGGAACAGCCATCAAGCCGGGTTGAAGAGAACTTCGGGGCTGTATGTTATCGGCATTGGCATCTTCCTCGTCAATGTCTGCGAAAGGCTAAGATCCGGACGTCAACATGAGAGGCTTGTAACAAGAATTTGCACACGATCAGGGTCTTACCGAGACATCAATGTCGTCGTCGTGCAGAGCAAATGGTCTACCCAGTGCCGTTGATACCACACTTCAACGGTAAGTATGTGATTCTCGTAGTAGAGGGTCAAGGTTGTTTCTACAACATACCGATCCATCATGTAGACGGAAAAGAAGAGGCGCTTCCTTCGTTCCGCTATATCAGTGGGCAGCCCTTCATACGTCGACGATGTGTGCAGGCCCATGCCCAGAGCAATCCGAGCAGCGATGCCAACCAAAAACCAGGTATCTACATATTGTCAATACACACTCAGCATACTGGGATCATGATTTCTCACTTGGACCTAGCTGGTTGAAGAAAGAGTACGAGACCTGTAGCATAATGACCTCCAAAGCAACCTATGATATCACGTTAATGACTTTCAACCTCTATTAGCACTGGCACAACGTACCATATCACCGTAACCAAGAGACGCTTCGAAATACGTCATCGCTTTACTGTAGTACAGCATAGACTCTGATTCTTCGGCAAGCGAAACGGAACAATAGGCCGTCGAGCCGATTGCCAATACCATCCAGATCCTAAACAAGGAGAGCGGTGACTGCGCCGACTCGGCTTGCGGATTGTCGCGGACGAAGCGGAGCGTGGTGGTGAACTCTGCGCGCTGGACAATGGGATATAGTGTGTGAGAATGGGCGAAGTAGAACCCAACCAGGCGATCGATCTTGGAGTGATCCGATGGAAGAAGGAGGTGTGCCAGATCATCATCCGTTTCAACCATGTTCGAAAGCGGAAAGTCGCCAAAAAGCACGGGATCGCAGGAGACGGAGCTGCCGAAGTGAAGGAAAACGGGATAATTCATGAGATTCGAAAGGGAAGCAAGATTTAGTTGCTGCTGGTTTTCGAATTCATTCTCTTTGCCGAAGACAAAGTCAGCTTTGTCGGGACTCAGACGTCGGAGGACTGTCTGCGTGAGTTTGGCGAATGAAAGACCGGACGTTGAACCAAGATGGCGTTCAGCCGCTGCTTCGAGTGAGAGATTCTTCAGCTCCACGTCGAGGGAAGACAAGATCTCGGTGCGGGGGTAGGTCGCAGTGTCTCCAGCGGAAGGACTGCCCAGGACGCCCCAGTCCATGTCAACGGTGTCGATGGGGGCATAGCTGACGGCGGTTTGATCGAGCAAGACATCTCCATCGTGGCTGGAATCTGGTCCTGGAAGACCGGTGCTGCTGTTGGGGCTCTGGTCACCATTCGTGGGCGGTGTAGGCGCTCTGGATGTTGGCGAGATGCTCTTTTCTAGATCCTTGATCCTACTCTCCAGATGACGTACGTAACTATACTATCACTTAGCCACAGGGAATTGCAATGTATGGACACACGACTCACGCAATAGGATAGGAAGCTGTCTGGCCATCGTCGTCTAAGAAGCTACATGCCACAAAGGCCCGACGACAGTTGTCGCATTGCGGCAGGGCGCGATCACACCTCTTCTTCCTCTTGTGACACCGCGAGCAAGACGCCCGGGCTTGTCCGTTAGTAGGGCGGGGCGTCATCTGGAGCGAACGGCGGGAAGGACGATGGAAAACACGCTGCTGGACGGTTGAAAAGGCGCAGGATTCACCCACAGACATTCGCCTCGAGAGAAGCACTTATCTTTCGTCTGCATATACCCCGCGTCCCCCACTTCTCGCGCAACCCTGCGTGTCCCGGATCGAGATAAGATGCCGAGTCATGAGTTAACAAGCTACTTTGACATGATAAGCTGATACTGATTCAAGCCAATTGGCCCCCTGGTAAAAGGCAGAAATGTCTCTGGAGATGATACTATTCTGGGCTACATTCCAACCACTGCCGTAGCCTTGACCTCGACAATAAACCGCGGATCCGGCAGTTCCTTGACGCCAATGGTTGCCCGCGCCGGGGCACTCTCGCGGTCCTTGAACACCTTGTTCCACTCCTCGTTCATGCCAGCATACTGCGTCTTCATGTCCAGTATGTAAACCACGGCATCAATAACGTTGTGAATCCCGCCCGCACCGTCTGTGGCGCCCTTGATGATGTCGTCGATGTTCAGGAGGACAGCGGCCGTTTGTTTCCGGATGTCCAGCTCGTAGGTGCCATCGTCCTTTTCGGTGACGCCTTCGTAGGTGCCGTCTGGTCGTCGGCTCGCCATGCCAGACACGTAGATTGTTCGGTGGGCGGTTTGAGGGGCGACGCGTGCATGAGGGTAGCGTGTCGGACCGGCCGGCGCCTCAGGATCGAGGAGGAACGCCTCTCCGTTGGGGGACATTTTGATGCACAAAGACTGGAGCCGGTGAATTTGAGGGAAACAAGGTCAATGGACAGAAATTTTGCAATTTTGCCTGTTTGGGTACTGTCCCGTCTTTTAACATCACTCTAGATCAATACCGAACGATACAGCTGAGATACGCCGTTGAACATACGATCGTCCCCGGGTCTCAGCGGAGGTCCCGATTTCTACGAGTTCCATCGGACTGTTGGTTTCAATTGTCGAATCTTTGAACCTCGGAAACCTGGTTTTGCTTCAGAGTCGGACCAGCCGACAGGCAAGCGCTAAGAGACCCAACTTACTAGGGTCGACGTTTGTCGGGGCCACCGATAAGAAGCTGGTACAATTACGTACAAAGGGCAAATCAATCAGCCTGATTAGATTTGTCATCTCTTCTCCGCATTTCACTGGTATGAAGTGTCGTATCGTGTGGGGTAGTCTATCCATCTTCCTGGCCTCAGATTGGGTTCTAGGGCGAGGTGGACCAGCGCTTCCCCCGCTACCCTGTATCTTTATCACGATCGACGGGGTTTCTCGGCATTGCAACTCCAAAGACGGACAGAAGATAAACACTCACTGAGAGGTCTCATCCAGTTTACCAATCAATAAGCTACGTTGATTCTTCAAAACCAGTTTCCCAGAGCGGACACTTAGCAAGTTCAATCATGGAATTAACTATGGCCCAAATCCAGCATTTCCCTCTCTCCAACTTCAAGTTTCTGGACGGAACAACTCTTCCACAAGCTCGGCTAGCCTACCTTGACCTGAACCCGGACGCCACCATGGTAGCTGTAGTCTTCACATGCTTCCGGGGTAGGCTCCTTACCACGCTGAATTACGGTGACGGGGCCCTTCGCAACCACAGAATTATTGTCATCGCTTTATTCGGGAATGGCGAATCATCGAGTCCGTCCAATACTCCCGGTTTTCCAAAATCCGTCGACTATCGAGACTGCGTCCATGCTCAACATCAACTGCTTACTCAACACCTGAGCCTCAAAAGCGTCGATGTCCTGGTCGGCTTCTCAATGGGCGGACAATGCGCCTACCATTGGACGGCGATGCACTCAGACTTCGCCCGCCACGCTATCATCGTTTGCTCCTCGGCTCGAACAAGTCGTCACAACCATCAATTCTTGGAAGGTCCTAGCGCTGCTCTCGAGAACGCCGTCGATTATGCCGACGAAGTTCGCCGCCTAGCAAGCCAAAACTCTCCCCGAGGGCTGAGAGCCTTCGGGAAGGCTTATTCTGCTTGGCTGACTAGCGCCGAGTGGTTCGACGAGGAGCTGTATAAAGAATTGGGATATGAGACCCTGCAGGACTGGGACCAAGACACCACTGGCACGAAGTACATCGGTTGGGCGCCTGATGACCTCCTTGCCAAGCTACGAATGTGGCAAAAGGGAGACATCACGGCATGCAGTACTTCTGGTAGCAACTCTTTGGAGGAATCGCTGTCTCAAATTAAGGCTCGCGTTCTGCTAATGCCCTGTCAAACGGACCAATATTTTAGTTGGAAGGCTAGCGAGAGAGAATCTCAAATGATGAAGGATGCGACGTTGAAAGTCATACCCTCTGTATGGGGTCATCTGGCTGGTTCCGGGGCCAGTAAGAAGGATGTTGTCTGGATGAACCAAACAATCGCTGAATTCCTGGAAAATGCAGAGAAATAGTTTATCTTTAATATTATTTTACTGAGTATTAAAGGATGGGGATTAATCTGGTAGACAAGACTTGAAGCTTCTATCCCATTGAGCACATGTAACTACGTTATGAGGCTAGTTTGTTTTTGATTAAGTACTCTGTTCCATCATTCGTCTCTTTTCCGTCTGCTGTAAGATCCTACTTTTCTGCCAGCCGTCTTCCCTCCTCAAATAAAGCTGCTGCCAAGATTACTGACGAATCATCCCACCGTTTCCCAACTACCTGCATGCCTACAGGCAACTTCACCTCCTCGTGCCCAGGAACCGGTAGATGTCCACATGGAACACTCATGGCTGGATGACCCGTGACGTTGAAAGGACAGGTATTATTGGTCACACCAACGGCGACGCCGAGCCTATCCAGCACTGTGGCTTCATTGCCTCGGCCATTGTTCGACTTGGGATGTGGCATTGCAACAGTAGGTGCGCATGGAGTTATCAAGACATCCACAGTGTCAAAGGCACTGTCATATGCGGCTCTCAATTCGAGGACTTTCCGATGTGCCTTCGCTTCCACCGTTGGCCCAAACTTTTCATTGGCGAACTTCCCGCTGAGAATAATGTTGACAACTGCAGGGTTGCTGGATTTCAATAACTCGTAAATCTCCTGTGTCGGAGGCCACGTCGGCTGGATGTGAGGGGCGAGATATGAGAGATAGCCCGAAGGCTTCCCTTGGCACAGCCACTCAGACATGGATGGTCTTGTTGATGCAGTCCAAATTGACGGGCCATCGAGGTGCATGGGAACAGAGACTTGAACAACCTCAGCGCCAGCGGCTTCGAAGAAGGATGTCGCAGACTGGTAGACCAGTTCCCTAACCTCCGGAGAGACCCCAGCAACAGCGAATGATTCTTTCAAGAGACCAACTCTCAGGCGTTGACTCGGCTCTTGTTTGGTTGACAGCTGCTTTCGGAACTCGGCTAAAATCTGCGGATAGTCTTTGACCTGGTCGAGTAGAGGTGATTCTGGTGTCATTCGAGAGTCCAAGCCGTCCCAACCAGCCATGACCTTTAGCAAAGCTGCAATGTCTTCGAGTGTTGATGCGATGGGGCCCAGGTGGTCAATCATAGGAGTCATAGAAGCCGCCCCGGTGTAGGGAACCAAGCCAAAGGTGGGCTTAAGGCCATAGATGCCGTTGTAGCAAGCCGGAATGCGGACCGAGCCAGCCTGATCACTCCCAATGGCTAGCTGCGATGTCTCGCCCAGGGAATTGCGAAGCTCAAGAGGCAGCACACTTGCAGCGACGAGTACGCAAGAGCCGCTACTACTCCCACCCGCCGTATACCCGTGAAGCAAGGGATTGTGGACTGGACCGGTTGCTGAAGTGAAGGACAACGGGGATGCGCAGAAACTCTCACAGGTGGATGAACCCTTGATTATCGCGCCAGCAGCCAAGATCCGAGAGACGACAGTAGCGTCAATTGGTGAGATAGGGAAACTTCCAGGTCGGGATAGCATTTGAGGAAACGTTCCTAGAGTTGTTGGCAGTCCACCAACGGATACGTTGTCTTTAATGACAATCGTTCTCTCATTGAGCAAGTTGTTAGTGCAGGTATTAGATCGAAGATTGCATCGATGACTCCATGCATTGAGCGGATTATCTGCCGGGTCTGGTTTCCAATACGTGCGAGTCTCAGCCACGGGATACGGCTTGAGGGACGCGGGTATGTAGTCTGGGCTGTCTTTGATGAACTGCATGACCGACTCTAAAGACCTCAACAGCAACAGATAGTCGTCTGCATCCTGATCGTCTGGAATATCAAAACCGGTTTGATTTGCCAATCGTCGCAAGTCTTTCACATCCGTGCTGGACCTACAATACGCATCAGCCAGCCACTGGGCTAATGATTATCTCGAGAAGCACTTACGGGAAGTCACTTGTCAAGGAGACGATCGACATGGTTGCTTGCTTCTCGAGCCTGGCGTTGTTGATGATTTGAAAAGCTGGTGTGGGATAACTTGTACCTTGTTCACATGAAGTCAGCCATGGGAATTAGCCTCTTGTAAGTACAATGTACAGTGGTGTCGGACACACCGACAATGTCACAAGCGCTTATCGGAGTGGAGTAGCTTTATCATACTCCTCGATTGGCAATCGTGACATTACACACAGGCAATAGACAACTGGATATTATTAATCGGATTTTGCGAATGTGTTGAAAGTGTTCTGTGGAGTATTGGCATAGTATGAACATGATGATCTGGAATAAGCTGGAGTCAGGTGAAAGTTACTTGACGTCGTTGGTGCAGCCCTGGATCTTGATACGGAATGTATATCACGGTGTAGAATTAAACTGAAGTTGCTTAAGCTTACTCTGCTCTACCTAGAGGTAAGAAAACCTAGAATAGAGCAGCGGCCGAACAAAAAGTCAGGTCTGCAGCGGTGTCTTCATTGCTGCCCATTGGCCACCAATATCCGCCCGCCGTCGATGCACAGCGAGACACCATCCACGTATGCCTGCAACAAAACAATATTAGTATATACTCTGTCAAACTGGAAATAACAAGTCCCAGAGGGTAGAAATGCATACCCCGGCTCGACTGGATAGATAGAGAATTGCGCTCGCGATATCTTCTTCGTTTGCTGCTCTTTTGGCCGGAACCTGATCGAAGAGGGAACTAAACATGTTGCCAGCTTCGCCCACAGGGTTCATCTTGCTCGGCACAACTGCACGTTATTAGCATCGGATGTAGCTTGCAAGACGGAGGCCGCCACTCACATCCCGGATTGATTCCGGTTACTCGGACGTAGAATCGACCAAACTTTGCTGCCAACAGTCGGACCAAATGATCCGTTGCAGCCTTGCTGGACGCGTAGCTGGTCAAATCGACATTAGTAACATTGTGCATGCTTGCACAGGAACTAGTGATGATGACGACTCCACGGCCTTCGTCCCGACCTTGTCGTCCATTTCCCAGGTCGAGGTCCGAGGCCGCGGATAACAGAGGGAGCAGGGCAACGGATAGGAAGTAGTGGGCTGTCGTGTTGACGCAGAATGTGTCCGCCCAGTCGGAATGGCGGGATGACCACATGGACGACTGCAGTTCTAGAAGAGAGGCCTTGAGCACATCGCAGCTCTCTGGCGGATCACGTCGGATGCCAGCATTGGAGACCAGGATATCGAGGTGCTTCTCGTGTTGACCGATGTATGCGGCGAGTTCGGCAATGGCCTCTTTCGAAGAGACATCGCAAGGTACGCTGGGCATCTCAGCTTATGAACCCCAATATGCTGGCTTATAAACATACCCAACTGCACTGCCACCTTGTGCTTTGCCCAGCTCATTGAGCTCGTTCACTCTTTCACTAATGGGTTCATGCGGCAATGAGACCAAGTACACTTTGGCGCCATTTGCCACTAGACCCTATCACGAAGCCTGTCAACCTTTGATCTCGGCACGATTAAGCGGAAGAGACAATTGATTACCTTGCAGATCATGAATCCCAAGCCGCTGCAACCCCCTGTGACAGCTGCCACATAGCCGCGGACGCCAAAGAGCCGAGTAATGTCAAGCGAGGAAGTCATTGTTGGCGGTAAAGTCGGTTGATGCCTGCCGATATTACGCATCTTGATGTTTCTTTATGTTCCTTTATGTTCCTCAACACGATTGGCTTGGCTTAGCGGGGTTGGTGACGCTTCAGGTCGGAGGAGCCGACAGGTAAGAGATCGACTTGGATTGGACAAGACCGGACAGATAAGGGCAAAGTTGCATTTCGATCGAGCTATTTCTAGTATCTAGATCTATCTTTCTTAGGGTAGATAAAAGTGCCTCACTGGACTCGGAACGTTATTGTCCCCGCCTGCCACTACTCCATCAAAGGCATGTAGCCCCAGTCTCGCTCACTGCTCAGCAGAGACATGGACCTAGCCAAAGCAAAAGCTTGATTTACTCTTTATAATGGTCCTTGGTACGCTCTTCAGCAGCGCTCATGCATTCGCTAGTGACGATGGAGTCTCTTGGAACCAGCTTGACCTTAAAGTCCCTCGGGATAGCCACCAACGCCGTCTTGATCTGATTGTACTCGACGTAATCCGTGTTCGGCGGCTCAGTCTCGCTCGCAACGATCTTGTACGACGACAAGATACGGATGAGCGCGGCGTACAAAAGACGCGAGGCGATGAACTGGCCCGAGCAAGCGCGCGAGCCAGTTCCGAAGCTGAGATGAGGGAGACCAGCAGACGCGGCCTCAGTAGGAGGGTCGATCGTCTTGAGCCATCTCTCGGGGTCGAATTTACCGGCATCGCTGCCGAAGTGGTCGACGTCTACTAAGTCAGCTTCACTCCACGCAACTAACGATGATCCGTACTTACCGTGGTTGCCCGCTTGCGCGTTGATCAGAATCATCGTCTTGGGCGGGATGATGGCGCCGTTCCAGTTGACTTCCGTCACCGTCTTTCGAGGGAGACTCATAGAGCTGACCGTGTAGTAGCGTCCCGCCTCCATGATGATGGCGTTGACGTAGGGGACCTTCTCCTCCGCAGAGCAGCTAGTCCACGCGTCCTGGACATTGGGATAATGCCTCTTAATATCCTCGTACGCGCGGTCCTGCCAGACTTGACCTTCCTTGGTCGATAGAGATCCAATAGCAGACGTCAACGTACCAGGGATAGTCTCGAAACCGCCCGAGACCAAAGATAGACAGATTGAAGAGACCTCGACGCCCGTGAGCTTCGTCTCCGCGTCCTTGAGAATGGCTGCTGAAATACAGGGCTTGTCCGTTCCCCGCTTGATCATATCTCGCACCGTGTCCAAAAGCTGGTTCAGATAGGTGTCACGTCGGTCACGCAGTTCCTTGGAACGCCGGTTCTTTTCGTTGTTGGGCACATAGCGCAGAAGCGGAACGTAATCCTGGAGATTCTCGGACGCGCTGCGCAAGAGCGAAATTGCCGAGCCGACGTGAAGAATCTCACGCAGCAACTCATCGTAGACCTCGTCCATCCGGATTCCATAACAGAGTGTCAAGGTGGTGTTGAGCGCAAACCGTTGAATGTACGGGCGCACGTTGACCTCAATCTCGCCATTGCGACTGTCCTTGTGCAAATCGCGGACGATACAGTAGCTCTCCAGATCGAACATGGGGTAGTAATTCCTCAGCGACGGCCGGCTCAGAGCGGTACCAGCGGCCTTTCGCTTCTTCTTGCAAGACTCGTCCCAGGGGGAAGAGCCGATGGTGAAGCCCTGGGTACTGCTGATGACGCCGTGGAACGTGTAGAGCGTCGGGCGGTCGATGACTGCATTCTGGTTGCCGAGGAGCATCTTCTTGCAATCCTCGAAGGAGTTGACAACCACGGCTCGCGTGTTTCCGAGCTTGATCTGGAAGACGGACTGGCCATACTGTCGCCACCATTTCTCGCAGACGCTGGCGTGATCTTCGCCCAGCTGGAGAAGATGACCGAAGACGGGCAATGCACCGGGGATCTCTGGCATTCCTTTGATATGCGGAATGTCTGTCTTGAAAGCAACCTGTTGATGTTGTGTTAGTCTAATCTGCCCTCTCCTCAAGATGGACGTCTTAGTTACTCACGGCGTGTATGACGTAAGACACGAACACAACCACAAGAGCTACTGCCACAGGGACCAGCCTATCAAGGTCCTGCAGCTGCGCCAGGGGTGGCAGGGGAAACATTTCGTCGTATTTTATCGCCATGTTGAATCTCGTCGGTTGCCTCTGGAGAATGAGCTTTGGACAAGGGCTGTCTGATGTCTCAAGGGTTGGCACGACTTGCATCAAACACGCCACGGTTTAGTACCCTTATACGTATCTAACTGCAACCATTTTGTGGAAATGGCGATGGTCTCCTGCAGCTAGGCGTAAGCCGCCGAAGATCGGCTAGACTGCGTGTCGGACTGTCCGACGAGGGGAAGGCGGGGAAATATCATGATGATGATACGGATAAGGCACCAATGGAAAGAATGACATATGTCAGTAGATAACGGAGGGAATTACTGGCTATCGGAGTAACGGGAGGTCTGTTTGCCGGTCTGGTTGGATCATCTCTAGTAGCTCTTCGGTGGTCAAGACGGGTATTGTGTTCCCGCCCACTACAGCTTCACTTCCAGCCATGTCATCGACCCCTGTCATTCTCGTTACTGCCGGAACAGCAGGTTTGGGCGCTGCTGTTACCCGACTTTTTGCACAACATGGATTCCGCGTCTTCATCAACTACAATTCCAACGTTGACCGCGCAGCGAGCCTGCTTGCTGAAC
Organism: Neonectria coccinea; assembly: GCA_019137265.1. Lineage (NCBI taxonomy): Eukaryota > Fungi > Ascomycota > Sordariomycetes > Hypocreales > Nectriaceae > Neonectria > Neonectria coccinea. Next base: position 146,985 of record WPDF01000027.1, read on the forward strand.
TGCGTGGAGCGAACCCCGAAAAGACGGCCGATTATGCCGCCGTCCAAGCTGACCTAGCTTCATTGGTTGACGTCGAGCGTCTCGTACAGGAAACCTACGATGCCATGGGCCGCATCGACGTAATCTTCTCCAATGGCGGCTGGACGAAATTCCGGGATACTACCTCCATCGACGATAATTGTTTTGAAGAGGATTGGGATCGAGCATTCGCCGTCAACGTCAAGTCCCACCTCTGGCTCCTTCGGGCTGCTAGGCAGTACCTGGAGCAAACTGAAGGAGTCTTCATAACGACATCGTCAATTGCTGGTGTGAGGGGAATGGGCAGTTCCTTGGTAATACTCAGAACAAGTCTTAGATGAGACGCAGCTGTTGACTTGCCATAGGCTTATTCCGCCACCAAGGCTGCCCAAATCCACATGGTCAAGGGCCTGGCGTCCATGGTAGCACCTAAGATTCGAGTAAACAGTGTTTCTCCGGGGCTACTCCAGACAGTAAGGCACCGCATCTTCCAAGAGACTTCAGACCATAAGCTGACCTGAAATCAGGAGTGGGCAGCTCGCTTTTCTGAGGAGCAGAAAGAATCCCACCGACAAGGTACCAAGCTGAAACGGTTTGTTGAGATTGAGGTATGACACAAAGCTTCCACGAGGGGAGGGTTTCCCATGCTTTCCTGTGTACTAATAGTGAATCGCCCACAGGACGTTGCGGAGCAGGTTCTGGGGTTGGCAAGATCGAAGAGTATGACTGGGGTGAATGTTATTGTCGACGCAGGATTCACGATATAGAAAATAGGATCCGCTGTAGATGGGTGCACTTGATGCGTAGTAAAATCAAGACATTGTTCGGTTTTGTCAGTTGCAAGGCGAAACGAAGCTATAATAAGCCTGATGAAATTAGGAGTGTACCTACATGAACCAACATATGAGTACAGACGGCCACGGATAAATAGGTTAGCCTTTTGGCCTCCGTGAACAAATTCTAGATTGTGCACTCTAAATATAAGCACAATGCACAAACTCTAAGATTGTCCTCAGATATCATAAGGAAAGCTCTCGTAGGCGTGGATATTATTTCTGCTCCTAATATATGTGACTTTGTTTCATACACCACATAACATTCATTTCCACTAGTCATGTCATTCCCTTCAAAGGAGCGAGAACCCCAAGACGGCCTTCCCTTCTTCCGATACATCGGAGAACCCCTTATACCCCTTGAACTTGGTCTCATCCACCGTCACATTAGGACAATCCGGGGGACCTTTTCCATCTAGAGCCGCACGCAGCTGTTGCTTAATGTACTCCTTGTTTCGTGGTGTAGTCGGGCAAGCAGCCACGTAGACAACACTGGCATCCTGGTCACCAAGGTGCTCAGGATCGACAGCGTGGCACATCTAGTACTGTCAGCTTATGTTCTCTGTTAGGCACGGCATCAACACTCACATCTGTATGCCACCAGACTGTGTCACCCGGGTTCATCGGCGGGATGTGCACCAAGCATTCCTCAAGGCGGAGATGCGGATGGGAGCTAGGACTTAGGCGCTGGCTTTGCTCCTTGATGGTGCCGGGAAACCAGCTGGAGTCAGAGTCGAGCGTCCACTTGCTTGCGTCCATGATATCCTCCCGGTTTGCCGGAGGTGCGAAGAAAGGTCGCAAGAGCACATAAGCAATGGCGGTCGAGACTTCGGGATAGAGCATCAGCGTGCCACGGGACGCCGACGCTGGTGTAAGTGCCGTCCAACCTTGGAAGGCGCGGAAAACGACGGAATGCGCATCCGCCTCAAACAGAAACTGATCGGCGTCTTTGCGAACGTTCAGGTCGTACGCATCGTGAAGTTCAGGGTTACCAGACAGGATGTTATCGTACACCTTGCGGTATTGCAGATCTGCCCAACGGCAGAGACTCCCGGCGTCAATGTGCGGTCCGAGACCCAAGAAGGCCTGCCCGGGAGGGCGAATCCTCGCTGCATCCGTGTAGCTGAGTGGATCTGGGCTTGTTTCTTTAGATTCGTCGTGGAAGAGGGAGTTTAGGGTTTGTTGTAGCAGGATCTGGTTGGGGTGTGTCCTGACGGCGATCTGGGTTGGCGAGTTGTATAACCTGAGCATTGAAGGAGTCCCCACCGGCCAACCACTGATGCTGTCCTTGTTTTCGGCCACGAAGTCCTTGAGATTCTGGAAGAGTGACGTCGCCTCGGTGCTTTCAATGACACCCCTGACGATGCAACAGCCGCTGGACTTGAGCTCCGATCGTTGCGCATCCGAAAGGCCGCCATCCTGAATCTCCTTCATGTCCAGAACAGGAACAGCCTTGCTGCCGAGCGTGCTCAGCCTGTCGGTGACAACCTCGAGATTCTTGCAGACCCTGAGCCAGCTTTTGCGGAGTGCTTCCTCGCCATACTGAGCAATAATCTCCGCTTTAGCCTTGGACGAGGACGTGAATGTGTCAGGGGAGACATCCTTGGAGGGAGTCTCAAACTCTTGCCAGGCAGGCCAACTCAGTAGTTTTCCAGGCATCGTGGTTGGATTGATGGTCAAGGATGTAACAAGCAGTAAGGATGTTGACAGTGCAGCGCTGAGAAGCCGTGCGAGCTGATACAACTGGAGGTTATCTGCGCTATCCTGGTTTGCCCTTTGCGTTATATCCCGGCACAGAATGAACGAGCACCGAGCCAAGGCGGACGGTCCGACGAATAAGTGGACACCACCGGGTAGAAGCCGGGGTCTGTCGGAGTCTGTCCGACTCTATCTATCTGCCGAAAGACTGGACTGCACTCATTAGCCTTATCTGATCTATAGCTCGGGTACCCCATAACTTAGTTTGTACGGATAACCATATCAGAGCGCTCTTCGCCATATCGCTCTGTTCCACCTGAAGCCTGGGGCTAACAATTGTTGGCTCCTTGGCATTGTCTTCCTCTGCTTCGCTATCGCACCCCCCCTCATGCGCAAATGCCGATATATAGACATGACGTTCTGAACCACGTCGCTGGATTTGCTTTTGCAGCATCCGCCGAAAAGAGTGACTAGCCAATTACTCTGGCATTTGCTGGTTTCACCATAAGACTTCTTGCCTTTGTTACCCAAACCAACACAACCGGCGACATGTTTGGTCTCGACAAAGCCATGTTGCTTGTCTGCCTCGTGGCAGCGCTCAACTGCGCGACAGTCGGCTACGACGGCAGCATGATGTCCTCGCTCAACATTCTGGTTTGTCCACTACTCTTATAAGCCAGTCAGCTACTAAGTATTGTCCGTAGACGTCGTTTCAAACCCAGTTCGATATAGACACAAACCTCAAAGGTCTCTTGACGGCTGTGCAAAACCTCGGTGGCATTGTCGCAGGTCTGTTTGCCGGCACCATCGTCGACAGATTGGGTCGCAAGGGCGGAATCCTCGTGTCTTCGTGCATCGTGCTCGTCTCTTGCATCTTGCATTCTACCGCCACGACCAAGGCACAGCTCTTCGTGGCCCGGATCCTCGTCGGCTTCGCCAAGTCTGTGGACATCGCTGCGGTACCGACCTATCTCGTGGAGCTGGCGCCGCCTTCGCGCCGTGGCTTTGTCGCCGGCTTATACTGGGCGTGCTGGCTCCTTGGTGCCATCATATCCTCCGGCATCGGTTACGGTGCACGCAGTCTTTCCGGGGACTGGGCTTGGCGTCTTATTTGCGTGTGCATGGCTGGCCCTGCTCTACTCTGCCTCGTCTCGCTTCCATTCATCCCCGAGTCACCGCGATGGTTGATCTCCCGTGGCCGGGAGCGAGAAGGACTCCAGGTTCTTGCCAAGTATCATGGCAATGGAGATGAGACCAACCCGTTGGTCGTTACTGAGTTCCGAGAGATTCGAGAGACGATCGCCTTCGAGCAGGCGAATGGGTTTGACTCCTACAGAGCATGGTGGAAAGCCTTCCTCTCAGTCAAGTCGAACCTCTACCGGGCTTTTATCCTTATGACCCTTGGTATTTTCGAGCAGACTATCGGCTCTAGCATCATTACCTTTTACCTCAGCAGTGTCCTGGACCTGGCCGGCATCACCTCCGAGAAGGAGCAATTTGCCATCAATGTCAGTCAGAACTGTGTGGCTTTTGCTTCTGCATTGGTCGGAATCTGCCTTATCGACAAAGTCGGCCGAATTCCCATGTTGGTCGGCGGAACAGCATTTTGTGCCGCTGTGCTCGCCACAATGGCAGGTCTCACGGCAGATCAAACTGACAATTCGCTCGGACGCAACGGAATCATTGCTATGGTCTTCTTGTTCCAGATTGGATACTCATCCACCTGGACACCTCTGTCTTTCTCGTACTGCGCCGAGGTTCTGAACTTTACCATTCGCGCAAAGGGCATGGGGTACGTGAACGTCTTCCTTCCCCCATCAGCATTGACTAATTTGCGTGCTTCACAACAGTATTTACAGCATGTTTACGTCCGCTGCGGGCTTTTTCAATCAATACGTCATTCCACTGGGTCTAGAAGGAATCGGATGGCGGTAAGTCCCAACCTGCAACTACTGGATGCGTAATACTGACAGCTCCAAGCTTTTACATCGTGGGCGTTTGTTGGAACGTCTTCGTTGCCATTGTCATCTTCTTCACCTATCTAGAGACCAAGGGTCTCACTCTAGAACAGATTGACCAGCGCTTCAATGGTGTCCCACGCGATCAGCTTGTCGATATTATTGACGCTTATGATGGAGGCAAGCCTATCTCGGAAGCAGAACTCAGCAATAGGTTCGGTGGACAAGATGTGACTGAGGGAGTCACTCCGGCTGTTCAGACTTCCAAGGATGTAAAGGCGCAAGCTTAACACAAGAATATGTTCTGGATACTTCTGAAAGCCCTATGTTCTCAACAATATCCTACTCTAAGCCACAGTTTGATACCAGAGACAGAAAATCATCCGGAATCATCAGCTTAGTTCGTATTAACACATTCATCTTTTCACTTCTCCCATAGCGTCTATTTCCCACGGCTTCTAGCGTTGGCAAAACTAACTAGAGCTATTGCTGAATCGACTGCACACGTCCCTATTAACCTTATAGCAGTCACACCTCCCAAACGGGCCACTCTGGCACCACGGACTTTAATACTTCATTTTAGTCATGGAAAGGTGCATGAGGGTAGCGGCAGTTACTTTGGGAAACCACGACTTTACTTGAATCTTTCTCGCCTGATCCCTGCACTGTCTCGCTTGGTTATTCAATTTCCGCGCTTCTCAAAGTTTATCCAACATCGATGTTCCTGTTCCAAAGATGTTAAGCCACACGGTGTCCCTAAGGTTTACAGATATCCAGTTGCTCACCTCGAATTTAGGGAACGTCTCATCATAGAAAACCTCAAAGCGGCTTGTGATTCCTGGACTCGCGCCTTTTTGTCGCGCTTGGCCACTAGTTGTGTATTGCCTGTAGATAGCAGCAAGAAGCGTAGTCATTTCTGCCATGGCGAGACTAGGAAGGTAGTGTCAGTTTACCACGAATCTTATAATACTAAAAAGGTCGACTCAACTTACTGTAAACCGATGCACATGCGGCCTCCGCTGGAAAATGCCCAGAACCACTTCTTCATCTCCACGAGATCCCCACATTGGCCCAGCCACCGTTCTGGGTTGAACTTCAGGGGTTCTGGGAATACGTTCGGATTTCGGTGTAGGGTGTATGGCGACATGCTTACAACTGTCCCTGCTGGGACCAGGTATCCGTCAATCGTTGTGTCAGTGGGAAGGGACCGTGGCTCGGATGCTGGCAACGGCGCATATAGTCGAAGAGTCTCTTTGAGAACTGCGTCGAGGTACGGTAGTTTGCTCGCAGCTTCGACCGTAGGGTTACCGTCTTCGTTACAGTCTGTATCAGGGATGCTGTCGACCTCCTCGATCAACTTCGCCTGGTACTTTCGATACTCCGGTCTAGAGAGCGCCCAGATAGCGAACATTGTAGTGTCACTTGTCGTATCGATGCCGGCGAGAAAATGATCTGCCAACTCAGAGGCCATGTCGAGGCCATCGAGAGGTGTCCCTTTGCCACTTTTGCTATGTCTCCATAGCTTTTCCATAATCGATAAGTCCCGGTCTGGTTGCTTTTCTGTCACGGAAGTCTCAAAATCAGTCCATGATTTGAGCCCGTGGGCTCGAATGCCGGTATAAGTGGCTGGCTTCTCCATAGGGAGCAGTCGCATGCTCGTGACAATCTTCTCCGTCAACCCGGTTCGCGTGTAGAGCCACTTCGTGTAGCCCTTCAGATGAACCGCGTACCAACTCAGCTTCTTCCGACTCGGATCAACAATATCGTTGAGAAGACTTCTATCGTCCTGATTCCCCCTTAGTGCATGCGTTCCACCGTGTCGATCTCCGTAGAGAAATCCCGTGATGCTGTCTAGGCTGAACCAATGCAAGCTGTTAAATATTTCTTCAGCTACTTCCTTTTCCTGGTCAAGGAGCTCCAGATAATTTTTCACATTCTTCTCTACTAGGGGCTTTGCCATTGCATTGGGGGATAGTATCACGCTTTTCGAGTAAGCGTGGGCAAGCAACTTCTTCCTCTCAGCATGGTGCTTGGCCTCGGCAAAGGTGAAGAGGTTCTGGCGTCCGTAAACGTCGAACATTCGGTAGAACTCTGTTCGATGGAAGCCAGATCCCGCACCGTATATTGACTTTAAGGCTGAAAGAGACGAAAACGAGAGTTCATTCGGGCCAATGCGGACTGCGGTGCCGTACTTCCCGTGAAGAGAGTGAATTAACTGCGTTCTGGTTCCCTGGTGGTCGGCAAGCGCGAGCCGCCACTTTGTCATGGCAAAAGCCATGGGACCTGGGACTTTGCGTAGGGGAGTTCCATAGAACGGCAGGTAGATGAGGTTGTAGAGGAGATAGGCGGGGACAACCGCAAATGCCACCAGTATGGCGTTGTCCAACAGGACCTGAACGCCTGTACTTCTAGGTCAAATCTGAATCCCTCGAGGGGACGCACTGGAGCTCACCTCTTTGGACAGTGCCTGTCGTCATGGTTGGTTATTACTGTCGAGCTTGATCTTGTCGTCTCTACTCTGCTCTTTTGCTGAAGAGGGGTGATTTAGTAGCAGAATGGCCAAGACGTAGACTATTACATAATCGACGCAGTTTACACTCTCCGGGCTGAAGTTAGAGTGTCGGGAGGTCCGAACCGGCGTGGAAACTTTGCTGACCTCATACACCATTTGACTAGTCTATCCGCTATCACTTACAGGCCGACACTAGTTGCTTTACGCGTCACGGGCTGCATGTCGGCCCTGTGCGGAAGTAGGCCAGTGTAACAAAGGCCATTGGCTTGGAAATTTAATGCTAGTTAGTATATCAAGGCCTTATTAATATCACTATAATCTACATTGTCATCATCACCATCCTGCATCTCCAACACTTGCACTAATTCCTGGTCTCTTCACTGTTTACCGCTACGACCAACATGGCACCCTCAGCAACTTCAGACCAAATTTCCCCTCCAACTCTCACAAAGGCCAACGATGTAGATGCCATGGCCGCCATGGCCCACAGAGGCAAAGCTCTTCCTGGCATTCCCAAGTTCAACTCATACGCCGAAACTCGACAGTGGCAACTGGAGCATATGGCGGGTGCCTTCCGTGTCTTTGCCCGCGAGGGCTACGCTGAAGGTGTTTCAGGACACATCAGTGTGCGGGATCCGGAGTTTGAAGACCGCTTCTGGATCAATCCTCTCGGAGTACACTTTGGCATGATGAAGGCGAGCGATTTGATCTGTGTGGACTTGGACGGTGAGGTCGTCGGAGGGAACACAGACGGCTCCATCAACGCCGCCGGCTTCCAGATTCACAGTGCGGTGCATCGCGCTCGCAAAGACGTGCACGCCATCTGTCACACCCACTCAGTCCATGGCCGGGCCTGGTCTGCATTCGCAAAGCCGCTCGAGATGATCAACCAAGACGTGTGCTACTTCTACAAGGCCCACTCGGTGTACACCGACTACGGGGGCATCGCGAACGAGGCGTCTGAGGGCCAGAGGATTGCCAAGAGCCTGGGAGACGGAAAGGCTTCTATTTTGATGAACCATGGGCTCCTGACGGTGGGACAGACGGTGGACGAGGCTGCGTTTCTCTTCTGCTTGATGGAGAGGAGTTGTAAAGTACAGCTCATGGCCGACAGAACTGGGTTCGAGAAAGTGACGGTGAGCGACGCGGAAGCCGCCTACAATTATCGCATGGCGAGTACTCCTGTAAGTAGTGTGTCTTCGTTCAGTCTCATTCTGCTGGGATGCGATACTAATACGGACTATAGGAGACGCTCTTCACCGAATTCCAGCCTCACTATCGTTACGAGGAGCACTTGTGTCGTGGCGACTTCAAGGAGTAGAAAAAAAGTGATAAACTTATTACACCCACTCTCTCGCTTACGTGCAATGTACCGTTTCTTAATTGAAATAACACTCGTTCAAGTCCATCTTCGTCATATCATCTTTTGTCAAGTATAAAATGCTCAACTCTGGGCAAAAAGAGGATAGTCACAGTAAATGGCACGTTATGGTCGTTGATAACTAACTACCCAGAGGTATAATTTCGCGACATCAGCTCCAACAGAATCACGACAACATCAGATACCCTGAATGGCTTCATCAATTAACCAAACACCTATACCTTGACTGACCATATCAGCACCCGCTGGCTTGGAGGATGACATCCTGGCAATTCCAACGGCCGCAGCGTCGGACAAGCCGACTCATGCCTGCTCGAGATAACAATCGATAAGACCCTAGTTGCGGTAGACCCAGAATGATAGGTCCATGTGTCGGGCACCAGTCCGATGCCATGACAATTTGCTCTCATCCGTTTGGACGCCCAACTCGCCTTATCCGTAATCATATTCCCGGGTGAGCAAACCGGGTTAATCCCGCTCGCCGAGTTGATGATGGTCTCGTTGGCTGCGGCAACATCCCGGTTACAAGGGGACGCACACACCAGCAGGGCATCTTTAAAGGCATATCTAACCCCAACAGTACCCAGCAACATGACTTGGTGAACCTTTGATCTGGAAGGGAACCAAACCAAACATCCCCGTTACATTTCCCGGGCCCCTCTGAGCCGTGACACGATGTCAACGATCAGGTACCCCGAGAAAGGGCCGCCGGCTAAGTCAGCCGACGATGAGCCTGCCTCGAGTACTGGTGAAGATGCCAATGTGGGCACCGTCATCGGAATATCCACTGGTTCTCAGTCCCTCCATCGTAAGCTGCGAGGGAAAGAGGTGCAGCTATTTGCCATTGGTGGAGCGATCGGTACTTGTAAGTCCAGTTTTTTCCTGATCTTGTTCAGTCTCGACCTCGAGACCGATTATTACGGACGGGACTCTTCACCGGAACATGCTGACGGTTTTCAAAGCCCTGTACGTGCAGATGGGTTCTGCCCTCCCCAAGGGAGGCCCTGCTGGGCTCTTTATTGCTTTTCTCATCTGGGGAGGCGTCATGTGGGCAGTCAACGAGTGCTTCGCCGAGATGGTGACATATCTCCCCGTGCCATCGCCCTTCATCCGCTTCGGCAGCGAGTGGGTTGACGGCGCGCTGGGCTTCGCCATGGCGTGGAACTTCTTCCTCAACATGGCGTTTCTCGTGCCCTTCGAGATAGTGGCTATGAATATCATGATCACATTCTGGACCGACGATGTTCCCGTCGAGGCCATTATCGTCGCCATGATTGTCCTCTACACCATCCTCAACGTCGTCACCGTGCGGTACTTTGGAATTTCGGAGTTCTACCTGTCAATCTTCAAGGTTATTCTGATGCTCGGATTATTCTTCTTCACCTTTATCACCATGCTTGGGGGCAACCCATTACATGATCGTTTTGGGTTTCGATATTGGAAAGATCCGGGAGCCTTTGTCGAGCATCTCGTCCCAAGTGACACGGGAAAATTCCTCGGGGTCTTATCATGCATGTACCAGGCCAGCTTCTCGTACGTATCCCACCCAAACCCTTATCAAAGCATCAGTATTGACCGTTCCAAGCATCTGTGGGCCAGAGTATATCTCAATGGTGGCTGCCGAGACCGAGAACCCTAGAAAGATCCTGCCACCAGCCTATCGATCCTTCGTTTGGCGCATCCTCGTCTTCTTTGTGGGCTCTGCTCTTTGTATGGGCATTGTCATTCCCTACAACGACCCGACTTTGCTCGGCATTCTAGGGGGAGAACTCGCCGGCTCAGGTACCGGTGCCGCATCGTGAGTTTGCTATTGTAAACCCCTACGACTTATCGAGTGCATTTCTAATAAGAGTTCAGGCCTTACATCATCGCTATGCAGCGCCTCAAAATCCATGGCCTGCCTCACCTTGTGAACGCCCTCATCATGACATCCATATTTAGTGCTGGGAACGGGCTTCTGTTCTCGGCAACTCGTACGCTGCACGGCATGTCAATCGAAGGCCACGCACCCCGGTTGTTCTCGTGGTGTACAAAAGCCGGCGTGCCTCTACCTGCTCTGCTCTTCTCCCTGTCATTCTGCCTCCTCGCATTCCTGCAGGTGAACAGCTCCTCTGCAGAAGTGATGACCTACCTCGTCGATCTTGTTACCTGCTGTCAGTTGATCAACTATGGTTTCACAGCTGTCACATATCGGCACTTCTACGCTGCACTCAAGGCTCAAGGCGTCTCACGGGACACCCTTCCTTACAAGGGACGGTTCCAGCCGTATACTTCCTATTTGGCAATGGGTGGTACCCTTTTCATGCTCCTAGCAGGAGGGTACAACCTGTTCCTGTCAGGTGGATGGGACATCATGTGGTTCTGGTTGACCTATGGCATGATCGCCTTTTTTATCATAGCATTCGTGGGCTGGAAACTGATCTTCAAGACGAAATACGTCCGGCCAGGGACTGCGGACTTGAGTCTCGGTGGTTTGAAGGAAGAGATTGATAACTACGAAGCTATTTATATGCCCAGTGTGCCTGGAAAGGTGGATAAAATGCTGAACAAGCTGTTTCAATAGGCTCGGTGGTTATCTTGCTTAATTATATAAATTACTGAAGTCTCTGTCTCAAGAGCACGCACTAAGTGCCTCCCAGGTTCTATGTCACTTTCAGCGCTGCGACTCCAATTCTAACGAGGTCGACGTTTAAAAGTGTTTCCTTTTCGAATTCATGCACGGTTTGATCAAGTGATGCCGCCGCAAGCTCTCCCAGGCCTATGTTGGGGATGGATTGTGTGAAGATATTAGTGACGCGGAACAACGATGCCAGCGCAGCCCTTGACCATGTTGTTGAGTTCCTCACTACCCCAGGCTGAGCGATGCAAACCTCAACCCCCGGGTGCTCCGCGGGAAGTACCAGTACCGATCGTCGGGTCAGCCGGCCTCCGCACGCCGGCGTTCGCAAAGCCGAACTCCGACTTTTGAGTGTTCTGGTCTAAATCAACCATCCAATTCCATCCATCCTTGCCCTCAGCAATTTACGTCTCGTTGCTATTCTCTCACAGACTCTGAGCAGATACGCCTCCGGAAATGGCGCCGAGTCGCGGCGGCACCCAGCTCTGCGGACGGGCAAGTTGCAGCTCACTGCTCACCCCAGACCAGACGTGCCCCAACCCCACCATCTAAAACAGACACAATCACAGGCCTGTTTGAGTTGTTCCAGATCCGAGTGCCGCTGTGTGTCTAGACCCAACGGCCAGGGTTGCGAGAGGTGCCATTGTCGTAACAACCTTCGTCAACACGGAGGTTCGACTCGGGTACTCAACGCCCAGAGGACCAATCCTATCACGCGCATCACCCAACTCGAAGGGAAGCTCGACAGGTTCGTGTCCCTGTTAGGAGCTAGTCAGGTATTGGATTATCCCCAAACTGCCGAATCTCTATCGTCGCCGTCCGCTCTCTCCAGCTCGCCTTTCTGTCCTGATTTCAATCCATCTTCTGAGGAGGTTGAAGAATGCCTCACCAACTTCCGCAACAACATGCTGAAATATTTTGCGTTTTTACATTTTCCTATAGATGAACAATAGTTGCGTCGAGAGCGGCCCTTTTTATTTATTTGCATCAACGCTACGTCTTCTCAGTCAACCCAGACAAGGCTCACACTAGATGAAATAATCGAGCGAACTGGGACACAACGCACATTCCTAGACGATGACTCAGGCGCGGCGAGCATTGATCTACTCCTTGACCTCTTGACATTTATTGCTTGGAGCCATGATTATCTACTTCACGGGAACGCAGTCAGTCTGTCAAGTCTCACTCAGTTGGCCATGACGTTGGTATTTGACCTGCGTCTCAACAAGCCATTACCGGAAGGCTCCAACATGCTCCCCATCCGGACTACAGGATACGAATACACTCAAGTTCGCCAAGTGCGATCTTTAGAAGAGAGACGGGCTGTCTTGGGGTGTTTCGTCATGAGCTCCATGTTTGTACCCCCATGCAGTCACTTAAGTTCCGAGAACCAGATGCCTGACGTACTTAGTGTATCCTCGTACTTTGCGCAGTGGATCCTTTGCAATGGACGCCATACATGGAGGAATGCCTCAATGTCTTGAGCCAGAATAGGAGCTGCCCGTATGACGAGATGTTTGCGCATCAAGCTCGGTTGCAGCGCATCGTAGGGGAAGTCGAGAATGCCGGAAGCACATCATTTACACCACCTGCCTTTTATATCGCGGCTCTTTAACATAAAATGGACCAGATCAAGGCTCAGATTCCACCACACTTGAAGCAAGATAGTGGGTCTTCATCCTCTCTAACGAGAAGGGCATTGATAGGAATCCCCTAACGCTCAAGCAGGGACACTTCTTGCCCATATCTACTACACCGACTTAGGCATCTTTAGCCTCGTCCTTTCCAAGCAACAAAGTCCCGGCCTTCAGAGACTCGAACATCTCTACTCATCTCTCACCACGGTCAAGCTAGCACTGGAAAGCTTCTTCACCATTCCACTTGTTGGGTACTCTGGGATTTCATTTCCCTTCTTTACTCAACTCGCTCGCTATATGTTAGTTTTGTACAAGCTTTCGGTACTCAAGGATTCCACGTGGGATATGAGCCTGGTTCGGTCGACCTTGGACGTGTTGCAGGTGACGGACAGGCTGATCAGCAATATCCAAGATGCGAGAGCAGCATTCGGCGAGAAGTCTGCCAATGGCCTTTTGGACAAGGCAATTAGGATCTTCACGTTGTTCAGATTTTACTGTGTGGCAAAGCTTGCTGAAAGCAGAGGCTTGAATGTTCCTCCAGGTCAGGAGTTTATAGATGAGAATAGCACGCCGCTTGAGCCACTTCCCCTAGATGACGTAATATGGTTGAAAGATAATTTCTTCTGTGAGTTTTTGGAAGGAGAAATGATATTTTGGCCGTCTATATTAAGATGCGCATTCTTACGAATGAAGGATTCAGTTGTATCGATGATACGAAACGTGTGTAGTACCACCAGCCAGCTGTCTACTGCCCCCTGGTTCAATAGACCAACGACATGTGCAAAATGTCCAGGTGCATTCTTCCGTTGTTTGTTCCGATTCATCCACCGCAGCGATATCACACCCATTGGGGGAACGAACCAGTCGGGAACCATCGGCTTACCGTCTCAGCCACCTTGAATCGGCGTAATAAAAGCTCCGAATCGGCCGTCCAGGAATGAGCATCGGAGATTTACGCGTCCACTGCTCAGGTGAGATCGATCAAGGTTCCACTTACATGCTTGTCGAACGGCGCCTCGCAGTAGAATTAGTTAGTGTCTCACCTTGCTCTATTTCTAAGCACAGCACCGCGCGGCGCTCCGTTCTATGATTGGTTGTCGAGTGCGGCTACGAAAATCGTCTGCGCTCTATGCTATGATTGGGTACGACTGCGCTAAACTCATTCATGTGGGAGTCTGGCCTTGTCAGTTTGATGACGACTTACCCTGCCAAAGGCATCCCTTTCATGTAATACTATGCGCAATAATCTTTAATAAAAGGATGCTAGTGACCCCTCGATGTAAAGCAGACCATCCTCTCCCATCCTTCAATCTACTCTTCCTTGTTTACCTCTGCTTTACAATGTTTGATCTTCTTCGACTCGCCAGTAGCTCTCTATATCAAGCCCTCACCATCATCTTCCAATTCCTCACACTAAACCATTTTCAACAACTCGGTCCTCCAAATCATCCCTCACAGCCAGTAACCATGAAGAACATTGTCATTCTCGGAGCCTCCTACGCTGGCATCAACACCGCGCATCGCATTCTCAAGCAAGCCGCCAAGACCGGTCCCTTCAAGATCACCCTGGTCTCTCCAAACATCCATTTCTACTGGAACATGGCTTCGCCTCGTGCCTTACTCCCCGGAAAGCTCAGCGACGGACAGCTCTTCCAAGAAATCGCCCCTGGCTTCAAGAAGTATTCAGCAACTCGATTCGAGTTCATCCTCGCTTCTGCCGACAGCTTCGATGCCGAGGCTAAGACGGTGCACGTTATTGGCCCTGGGGTCACTAAGACGATTGACTACGACTTCATCATTCTTGCCACTGGCTCGCGCACAACCGTCGAAACACCCTTCAAGGGATTGGACACGACCGAAACAACAAGGAAGGTGCTTCATGACTTTCAAGCACGCGTAAAGGAGGCGGAAACAATTGTTGTAGCCGGTGGTGGTGTGACAGGTATTGAGGCTGCTGGCGAATTGGCCTTTGAGTACGGACGCCGAAAGAAGATTATGCTGGTTAGTATACAATGCCACGGTTCCTTTCTTTTTACCAACCTCCAGAATACTAACTCGTCGCAGATTGCGAGTGGCCCAACTCTTCTCGAAGGAAGTCCTGCAAGTGTAGCGGCAATTGCGACAAAGGAGCTCCGAAACCTAAAGGTCGACATCAGGCTGCAAACAGAAGTCATGGGCTCCGAGACATTGCTGGATGGTCGTCAAGAACTCACATTGTCGGACAGTGATAGATTGATTACCGACATGTACATCCCCGCCTATGGCTTGACCCCCAACTCTTCCTATGTTCCTACCGACTTTCTCAACATCAATGGACTGGTCGTGGTTGATGAGTATCTCAAATTCAAGGGTGCGGAAGGGGTGTGGGCAATTGGAGACGTTTCTGATGTTGAACCGTCGCAGTTCTTGACTTGCGACAAACAGTCCGTATATCTCGCCAAGAGCATTGTCAGTATACTGGGCAGCAAGTCGCCACTTCCTTATAAAGTGTCTGCAAGCCGTAAGATGCCCCAATTTTGTTCCTTTAGAACCGCTACTAACTCCTCTACAGGTTTCATGGGCCTTCAAATTGGCAAGACAGCCGGAACTGGTCACTACGGGAACTTCAAGATCCCAAGCTTTATCATCACCAGAGCGCGGAGGAATCTGTTCATAGACAATCTTGGGCCTACAATTAATGGCGATATAGTCTGATCGTCCTCGCCATTCCTTCATCCCTCCCCATCGTCAAGCTTTTGGAAGGAGACTTGACCAAGTTATAGATCAGTCATGTCTTGCCATGTTCGCTTCTTGGAATCCTTGTTAAGAGAATAAATTGACATACTTTTGCGCACTTACACGATTGCCTCGCCAATCTTCTCAGAATATCTAACAACTGTAATGGTAAGACGTGGAATCAACAGCTGCATCAACTCCAAAGCAAGCTCAAATAAGCAGGATATCTTGTGTAAGGTCAAGAACATGTTTCCACTCAATCTCAGTCCTTCGTCTCTTCCAAATCTCTTCTAAAGCGGGCAAAATGCTTCTTCTGTGCTTGAGTGATGGCTCTAGTACTGGCGAAGAAGAGAAAATGGTGCGGAAAAAGTGCTTGTCTTCTTGCCTAGCAACGCACCCTACAACAAAGAGAGGCAAGACCACTGCTGGTAGAAGAGTTTTGGTGGCCTGACCTTGAAGCAGGTCCATGGCTTCAGAAATAGTCGGGTCCAACAGCTCCAGATTTTCAAAACCCAGAGTGACCAAATGAAGATAAAGGGACGCCATATATCGAAAAATGCGAGTGACGACTGTGGTTTGGTTTGACTGTGTGTTGTTGATCCACGGAGCAGTATCGGACTCCTCGCTCAAGGCATAACTGCACTGGATCTCCTCGCGGATTTCGTTGATGGCCTTTTCGAACTCCGTGCAAACATCTCCATCTTGCAAAGCTTGGGTTTTGCGGCTGTACAGCGCAGCAATGCGGCCAATTTGAAGCATTACCGAGTTTTTACAACCCATAACATCTTCCAATTTGGTCTGGGGATTGGGACAAAGAATGCGGGAATGGTAGGCAAGTAAAAGTGGTACGGTTCCTTGCGTGATAGAAAAGGTGATGTCGAGCCAAATCATGGTGCAGCTCAAGAATCGAAACGCAACCACCTCAACTGCGACCATACCTTCGGTTTCCAAGAGAGGAAGGTTGTGAGTCAACATTTCTCTCGACTCTTCACTGAGGCCAAATCCGGACAGGTTCTTCTCACAACCGTGGTGGTATATACTTATCGTTGCGCGAAGGTGTGCCTGCCAGGCGCTACTCTGACCGGTGAAAAGCTTAGAGGCTGTTGATATAGGACATAGAGATCATTCGACTGAATCTTACCTCGAAGAACATCAGTTGGACGACTGCAGTTGCAAGACCCAGTTCCTTCTTGGGGCATGAGTCTTGTGCAGACTGGCTGACAAGCTTGATGCAAATCTCCAGGTGCTTTTCCTGTTGAACAAGGGCAGCAGCTTGACGGGGATGGCTGATGTTCGCAGACAGGGTCGCCCTGCGATGGTATGCACTGAGCGCCAGAGCTGCATGATAGACGGGTTTGATCTGGAGGAGAATGTGGAGGAGCCAGCCTCTTCCTCCCTCTAGAACCCCTGGGTTGTACAAGGGATATTGCAGCGGAAATACGTGGTCTAGAAAATGCATGACGAGGGCAGACTCTTCTCCCGGTAGTGGAAGTGTAGATTCAGGTATGGGAGCATGATTATCTTCAGGCGGCGAGGAGTTCTTCTTGCGGTCAGAATCTGTCATGTTTGCAGCAACATCAAGCTGCTTACCGCTGACCCATTTTCCACCCCGCTGGTTCCGTCTTCTTGTGATGACGCAGAATCCATTGCAGGGTTGACAACATGCGGGAGGCTTGGTCCAAGATCGGAGGAAGGATTCGATATTTTGGGTGCTATCATGACGGGTGGAGCACCAGGACCTGAGTCCTGGGGCGCAGCTTTTCGTCTCGAGGTGTGCTTCACAATCTGCTTGAGGCTCTTGACGACGGCCTTTTCCTCCTCGCCCCCATTCATCCAGTCCGGTCTCGGGCCATATCCATAGCAAATGATGGAGAGTGACTGGCATGTTGAACAATGAGGATGATATTCGTCACATTTCTTCTTGCGTAAGCGGCAAGTCCAGCAGCCTTGCTTGTTGCGAAGTGGACCGCTCATAGAGACGAAGCTGGACGTTGAGGCTGGAGTAGACGGAGGTGGATTGAGTTATGTTTGTGCTGCTTGCTTCGGTCGAGTTCTGCTTACTATAGGAGTTGCGGGGTTGTCAGGTGACTGCTTACTCGTTACTGGGACTAGCACGACACTTCACTGTAAGTTACTGATCTCATTTGATCATCTTATTGTTATTGTGGCAATGTACCTGTCGTAAATCTCAGCTCCTGAACGCCCGCACACAGCATTGATACAGATATTTCGCTACCAAGCCCTTGACAAATGGATGATTACAAACATTGTACTTGTATATATATACCCAGGCATCTAACACGCCTACCTTCATCCCTTTACCTCTCCACTATGGGTCCATTGTACTCCCTCTTGGCCCAGACCAAGTAGTAGACAACGCTAAATACAAAGACAAACCCGGTCACCACAACGCTGTAGTTCATCATATCGGTGGTTGGGCTCATCATGGGAGGCCAGAAGGTGAAGAACCCAACGACGACCAGGTAGCAGATAGTGAGGACGTTGTTGGCGATGCCGAAAGCACCGGGGAGATGGAACGGACCCCAGACGAGTTCAGCGCCGGTGGTGTTGGCGAGCGCTGGCAGACTCGAGGTATCAGGATCGGGCAGACTGAAACCCTTGGTGGTGCGACGGTAGAGGAGAAGAACGGCAGCGATGAGGTATGATGCGTAGAGGCAGGAAATGGAAAGGGAAGTGACGTTCTGGAAGGCGACAGGAGATCCAATATTGATCAGGGACAGAAGAATCGAGATGACTGAGGTGACAGCTACAGCCCAGACGGGAACTGTAGTGCGGTCGTCAACCTTGGACAGGACGCCCCAGAACGGAAGTCCTCGGTCACGAGCAAAGGACCAGAAGACCCGAGACGTGGAGGCAAGCATGCCGACAGTGGCACAAGCACCGAGAATGGTAATGATGGCGGCCATGACGGTAGCACCTGCGGTTGAGTTGGTTGCCTGCTGGAAGATGTACATGTGAGGGAATCCGAGCATTCCGGGGGCCGAGGCGGCAGCTTCGTCGAAGTTGCCCATGCAAAACACCATGGCGACAACCATGGAGAAGCCACAGGTGCCGTTGATGATCAGGCTGAGAAGAATGGATCGAGGGACCACCACAGCAGGGTTGACAGTTTCTTCGGCCATCTGCGGTTATGTGAGCAAGAGATGATCCAGGAAAATTCACCTGACACGGGAAAGACACTTACGTGGAATGCGGCATCGGTGCCGATAAAGGCGAACGCGTTGCCCATCATGCCAACCATAAAGGACACGCCTTGAGATGGCCAACCGCCGTTGTTGACCCAGGTATTAAAGACTTCCTTCGCACTGGCGTGCGATCCCAGCGTGACGAGGGGAATAAGAATCGCAAAGAAGCCGAGAACGTGCAGGATCAAGATGAGGCCTTCGAACTTGGGCAACGCGGAGCTGACCAGCGTGTTGACGAACACGGCGAAGAGGAAGATGGCCCAGCACAGCAGCGTGCCCTGCCACAGCTGCGGCTCAAAGCCGTCGTTGTTCAGCGTCGCCATGCCCAGAACCATGTTGCCGGTGAGCAGGGCGCTGGAGCTGACGGAGCCTTGCCAGCCGCCGACGGTCAGCCAACCCGTGACGAAGCTCAAGAACTTGGCGCACGACCGCGGAGCCAACATGGCGACCCAGTGGTACTGCCCGCCGGACGTCGGCGCCATGGAGACCAGCTCGCTCATGGTGGTGAAGACGCTGAAGTTGCCGGCCCACACGAGGATGAAGCTGTAGATGACGCCCGCGGTGCCGCCGTTGTTGAGGCCCTGGGCGAAGAGCACCGTGACGGCTTCCCAGGTGATGAGGATGGTGCAGCTGAAGCCGAGGATGGACATGAACCCGAAGTTGCGCTGGGTCTTGTGTTAGCAACGGCATCGCATTGGGACTGTTGGCATGTGGTGTCGCACCCTGAGAACTTGCGTCTTGCCTAGTCGCGCCAATTGATCTTTGTCCATGTGGTCGCTCTTGGAGCTGACTTCGGAATGGGGCTCGGCCTCGACAAAGACGTGATTATTGCCCTTGCCGGCGGACACTTGGTCCATCTCATGACTGTTCGTGTCGCTGGCCATGGTTGCAACGTAGATAGATGAGCCGGGTGCGGATCCTCTGCGATTGAAGAAGAAGAGAGGGAAAAAGAAAGTGGACGAGGAATTTAAGCCGACCGAGCAAGTTCAAAAAGAAAAAAGGCAAGGACGAGGGAAGACGCAGGCTGGTCTGCAACCTCTCAAGAGAGCCATTACTTGAAAGAGCCGAGGCGCTGCATGTTTGTACAGGAGCAGTGTAACAGTACATGGGGCAAAGAATACGTGGATATCTCGGATCTCACCCCCTGTTGGGTTGCTAGCGGGCTGCGGCCGAAGACCCGGCCGCTTCCCTGCAAGTGAAGGACATGGTTCACGGCTTGGCATCTGCAGTGTCGGGTCTCGTTGGGCGTGTGCGAAGTAGTCTCGCATGGGGAATAGCGGGACGATACTTGAAGAGGGTGGTGGGGTGTTTTCCAGCCTTCTTAAACGGGGAAGAGAAGAGAAGCCGAGATGTGACAGAAGTTGAATCTGGTCACCAAGATGAAATTGGAAGCATCCTTCAGGCGGCTGTTTTTCTCCCAGTTGTCCCGGATTAAATGAGATAAGAGCCAGGACACAATAGTCTTCGTACAGACATCCAATGAGAAGAACAACCACAGCCCAGGCATGGAATACAACAGCAAGTCTGAATCGGGCCTTCGGAAAGAAAAACCAAGACCGTTGATGTTACAGAATTGAAATTCACCAACGTCGACGTGCCAGTTCCGACGCCCCTGCGTCCACCAAAGCAACCCCTACCACCGTTGCCATCGCCACATTGTTACCTGGCGGTGGCTTTTGTGCATGCCGGCATCTCACAGTCACCCCAAAACTACCATAACTCACAAGGGAGCCCTGTTCGTCACCGTGCCACCTGGGGCTGGCCTACCGATATCCTCTGTCCCACGTCGAGGGTCGGTCGATGTCTTCATGCAGGCCGGTGGGTGCGGAATTTCACCACGAACTACTGCAAGTATTAAGGGGTTCTCTTCTTTGTCACGCCATGGTAGACTACTGTTGCCTGGCTCGCGACGAATTCTCGCTGATTCCACAGATCATGCAAGTGAGCACAGTTGGGGTTGACCTTTTTGTATTTCTTGTCTAGAGTTACACACTGAATCGCAGCATGTCTTCGTCCCAAACACCGACCCTCAGTAAGGATAACAGAACAAAGTAGAAAAAGAAACCTTCCAAAAATTCTATAGAGCTGTGGGCCTCCCGTGCATGCTTTGCACGTCGACCTGCCACGTCTGGTGTATGAGGATTGTTTGACTCGAGTGGCTTTTGTGGCTCTGTCCATCCCAAGACTGCTTCTGTTCATCGGTAGTAAAAGCCGCGCCTTGTGCCTTGGACCTGCCGCCCAGGTTAACCATTTCATGCACGTCACTGCGCTGCGACGTGTTGGTCGCCAGGGGATCGATCGGATTGTGCGTTCGTGACCTGGAGCCAAGACCGCTGTTCTGTCCTGACTTGTACCCGGAGTGTCCTTGCTTGTATGTTGGGTAGCCGTTGCTGCTCGACTGTCCTTGTCGACGGAGATCATCAACGCGGATCTGGCCGGATTCGAGGCTGTCGAGAAAGGGCTTCAGGTTGGGAACGCAAACGGTGAAGATGGCGAGGCATTGGACCAGCTGGATGGTAATGGCGGCCTCCCATAGCGAGAAGGATATATCGTCGGCGGCAAAGGCTTGGATCGAGTAGTAGATTTGAGCGGCAGCGGCGGGCACAACACTACACGCGTTAATTAGTTATGGTCACTCATACGCACAGGTTCGGTGGACGGAGCGATGAATACGTACAAAATGCGGCTGCCAAAGACACCGATGACCAGCATCTTCTTCGACCACGAGGTCTGGATCTTGCGAGCATTCTCGGCCATGATGGCGACAATGGCAATGTCCGTAACGATGTTTGCGATGGAGTAATACGTCCAGAAAGCGCTTCGGTCAATGCATTCATCGCCGTCAGAAAAGTCCCACGGCGTCGGTATTGTGCATTGGAAGAAGCTGACGATGAAGGCACTCAGCCCCCAGAGGCCGACGACGATCTCGCAGCCCAGGATGACCCATTTCTGGTTGCTCCGACTCATCAATCGAAGACCCATGATGCCGGACATTTTGGAGCAGAGCAGGGAAGCCACGAACATGGCGTTGGCGGCATATTGACTCTGAATTGGACTCATTAGTATTATGTATGACTGTCGTGGCATGCAGTTGAGACGCACCTTGAAGAACGTGTCAATGTTGCTTGGGCTCAGGGTATCAAAGGGCTTGCCAAGTCCATTTTCACAAGCCACAAACACAGCAATGGACTGGCCGACTGCAAAAAGCTGGACACTGGTATGAGTGAACCATGTTATATCAAAGTCTGCCCGCGTTGACTTACCGCGGCGACAATGGCAAGAAAATCATCGGCTTTGAGGCTCTTGGTCATGTGGAGCTTCGTCCCCGAGCGCACGAAGCAGGCGAGCACGGCAATGACGAGGAACATCAACGTCAAGACCTGGACAAGTGGGGCCTTGTTGGTGTCTGTGATGATCCTCTGCGTGGGATTCATGATGGGCGAATAGGCAAGGCTACCTCGACATGGTGCGATGCTGGACAGACGGCCGGACAGAACTGATATTTGGCGATTTCGACGACGAAAGATCAAGGGAGGTGGCTGGACTGTTTGTGTCAGGTTATGTGAGCCAAGTGCATACCGGCCTGAGATATTTTTCTGCTTCCTGTTTTCTTTCCCCAACTGTGACCGCATGCAGTGCCATATTCCGCTTACAGGTATCGACACAGCAGGTTGGCTTTGGGGGATGTGATAAGTTACGCCATTATGGTGCATCCCAGGAGGCGTGTATCTGGCTCCATGGCCCGTCCGAGACACGCGGCCCGAAAGGATTCCAGAATTGGCTTGTTGGCTGTGCCTCCGTCCAAGACGTGAAGCTTAAAGGATTCCGCCGCGGTCGTAGATCCATGTACGAAGTATGTCGTCAGCCAATGGCCGCGGACCGGGTAAGGACATGGATGTGAGTTCCGAGGCCAACAGACCCCCTGCAGCGGCGGGCGTTGGTTGATGGAAGTTGTGTTGGTCGACACTCGACAATGAAGAAAAGTCTGCATTGGAGACAAAGACCTGACCTGTTCTGCAACGGCGTGGCGTAGCAGCCTTGTCCCTTGCAGACACACATGTCAGCAAAGAAGCAAGCAAGTTATCAAAAGTCCCAACGGCTGCGTCGGACTTGATTGTGCCAAGAGTCGACGGTGCATGTCCATCCCCCAATCAAGTTATGTGACTTTGTCACATTTCTCCGTGTTAAGAACAGGTCTACAATAGCAATCACATTATCTTGGCAGGCACGAGTATCTGTGATATTGCACTCACACCCAAGGCTTCACTGTTCTTCCCTCGTCGTACTCTCCCCCGACTGGCCGCCACATTTGCCAAAACTCGATGGGCTGCAGCTCCTGCTCAGTCTTCTTCCACGCCTCGCCAGGGTCCTTCTTGGTGGGTTGCACTCGGTTCTCATTCACGACAATGAAGCCGTGCTTTTTGTAAACCGGGACACCGTACTTGGTCGCGTCCAGCCACATCTCGACGCCCAGCTCGTCGGCCTTTTGCTTGCCCCACGCTAGCATCAAGTCGGCCACGCCCTTCCGCCGGTAGTCGGGATGCGTGAAGATGATGTTGAGGTCTTGCAGCGTTAGACATTTTTCACTGGTGGGTTGGAGACGCAACTCACAAACATGTGGCCTGGTCGCCATCTCCCGTCTTGGCGCGTCGAACTGCTCCAAGCACTTGCTCACGTAGTCTCGTGACTCCCCTTCCGGGTACCAGTAGACATCAGAATGGTCGTCGAGTGTCTCGAAGGGGTTCTTTCGGTAGACCTTCCACAAACAAGCCCCTGCAATCTGGCCTTTGTCGTCAACGACCTTGGCCCAGAAGCTCGTTGGATCCGACTTGTGCCAGTCCAGTTGACGGCTTGCTGATTCCTTGAGCGAGTCGATGCGCGCAGAAGGTCCCTCACCGCGAAGGGGACAGAACATGCGGAAGAAGCTTTGGAGGGGCTCTTCGTAGGATCTCCATTGGCATTCAATGATTTTGAGGAAGTCGGCGGCGTCGTCGTGGTCCGCTTCAAGCAACGTGAATCGCATCTTCAAGATGGTGGAGTTGAATGGTCAATGTTGGAGCCAAGCAAGACGAATGGCGGAAAGGGATCTGCAAAGCTTGGACAAGAAGAATGTCTCGGGAAAGATCAGAAAATAGCAATGGTTGGCTGAGGGCACACGCTTGCATGTGAGAGACTGGTAGACAGCATCCAAGTTTAATTAGTCTTGTTCCATTGGCAACTCCATGGATATATGCACCTACAAACACAGGATCGGTTCTCGGATGCCTTGGTACCCGTAGACTACGGAGGTTGTGCCCCATACTGGTGCCCTACCGATGGAGGGATGATTCCGCCATCCGTACCAGGAGAGAAAGGGACGGATCTGAGAGGTCATATCGAATCCCTGCACTCGCCCAGTCTGTTGGTGCGGTCCCTGTCGCCGTCCTCCGCGGCCTGTGAGCCGAGATTTGCAGCACTAGCTCCAATGCACCCATGGCTCACATCCGATCACATCCACATTCTCCTCCGGGTTTTCCAGGTTCTAGAGACGGAGCTCCATCAGGCACAGACCATGATCACCGATTCCCGAAAGACCACTGCTGGTCTACCGGCGGTCGGCGGTATCAGGGAATTGCTCCGGCCTCCCGGTATCCAGGAACTGCAACCACTTCACGGAATCATATCCGCCGTCAAGGATTCAGGAACCCTCCCCTTATTCGCCTGCTGCACCGCAATTTCTTCAGGCCTTTACGTCTTGCGAACCCGAAAACGGCAGCTCAGTCCACGGGTGCATAAAGGAACCTGGTTAGCGTGCTTCAGGGACCCCGGCTTCTGTCGCACCGGCCCTGCGCGCTGCACCTCGAGAAGTGATACGCGCGTTCGGTATCTTCAGAAGCCTCCCACCGCAGTAGCGATACATTTCGTTGCTTTTCAGGTCGCGTTTGTTTGCTTTTGCTGGTAATCTATTCGCCAAACGGTTCCCCACGGGGCGTCGATGTTGGTGGAACCGAAACTCCCTCAGTAGCAGTGGCGTTGTTTGCTTCCTTTTGTTTGCCTGTCCCCGCTTTAGCCAAGACCCATTAACCAAGAGGTTGCGTTGTCGCCATGCATTGTTCTCAGGCTTTGAAGTAAACAGAATGGTTTTACTCAGTTCTCACATGCAATTATATGATGTGGAAAAAGCCCAGCTTGCACTTTACAGATCGTCCTGGCTATTCAGGGACAACGAACCTCCATTTGTGTCATGCTACTCCACGCACTCACTCAATCGCCTTCTGGGTTGGGTACAAAGTCCTCCCTACCCTATAGCTTAATTCCTTGCGTATGCGTGCTCACCATCCGCCACCGTGGGTGCCGCAAATCTCATTTCATCAATACATTGATCATGGACTGATCACTGTACTTTCTGTAAAGACTTGTATTGTGATGCATTGGAACCGTGCGCTGCTCTCTGCTGACGAAAGACCGTCCACAGTTGATGGAATCAGTGCATGAGCTTGGGCGGCATAATACCAACAAATGCATCGACGGAACTCTGATATAAGTATCTGTGACAAGAGCTGCATCCGACTAGGGATGTAGCTGCAAGCTGTCAACTATATGTTAGTCTACACATAATTGGCATTGCGCCCGTCGAATGTAAGCATCTATACCAGAGCGTTGAGTTCAACTTAGAAGCTCAGCGAGGAGAGACGATCTAACAATACCAGAATTAGTTCCTTCTAGAATTTGGAAGGACAGATCAGAAGTTCTAAGTTGACTGGAATTTAACTAGCTAGAGTTAGGGATAACGATACCTGAGAAGTACATTTTATGATTGGCCTAGTAGATGAGTGTACTCGTCTAATTCTTGTCGCTAATAGACGTAGAAGTTTGTCAGTTCAGGGTGATCCCTCCTCATATTCTTGTTCTGCCTCTTCAACGAAAGCTTCAACCCCCAGGCAATAACCAAAACCATTATCGAAAAGGCAATACTTGCCATCCAAGCAGTCAGATATCGAGGTTCATCCTTGGCTGGCCACAGGTAAGGAGTATAGACGCTCGACAAATTGCCGAGGGTATTGCAAATGGCAATTGCCACGGCTTTCTTCTCGTTCGTCTGACCTAGAGTGGCGGACGCCCATGCGATGAGGAGGTTGTTGATACCAAAGCTGAACCCCACGAAGAGGAAGATGCTGAACAACCTTGCGCCGAGGTTGGTCGTTGCGGCGGGAATGATGAAGCCAACTATGACGATGCATTTGCAGATGGTTATGTGCCAGGTGCGTTCGTTGTATCGGCCTGACGTCCAGGCAATGAAGATGCCCACGCTCGCGGCGAGAAGGTATGGCGGGCAGGTCAGGACGAGGGTGATGGTCCTGCTGTAGCCGAGGGTCTTCATAACCGTGGGTAGGAAGTTCTGGAAACCGACTGAAGATAGGTGGAAGTTGTACATGAGACACATGGCCCAAGTACGCCAGTCCACCACTGCCTCTTTAAGTCCGATCCAGACACTAGTGCCCTCGCGTCCATCCGTGGTATCGGTAAAAATACGGCTGTGCGCAAGTTGTCTCTCTTCTTCGGATAACCAACGAGTCGTCAAGGGGTGGTCGGGGAGAAAGATAAAGGCCACGATGGAGGTAACAATGGAGAGAGCCCCTTGAATGATAAAGAGCCTTCCAACCAACAGTCAGTAAATGTATGACGAGAGACAGCTTCAGAGAATCACTTACCACTGCCAACCAGCATAGCCATGCACCTTATCCAGGCCAGCAAATATGCCAGCTGCAATGAGACCCGAGAAAGAACTCGCAAACATGTTGCCGGTATAAAAGAGGGCGAGACGGACAGCCATCTCCTTGCGTGTATAGAACATGCTGATGATGTAAAGGGCACCGGGGTAGAACTAGCTGTGTGTTAGCGATATCTGAGAAGGTGGTCGATGGAACTTGCAGGTGCTTCGGTGATGCCAAGGAAGAACCGAAGGCAAACCATGCTGCCATAGTCGTGGGCAAGAAAGGTCAAGAGACTGACGACTGACCAGGCCATACAGAAGCCTGTGAGGGTTAGTCACTGTTGAAGGGGATCCCTAGCAAGCTTCGTGCATACCAGCCATGTACCAAGATGGTCTGACTCGGTTGAGGATCATGTTGCTGGGAATTTGTCCGGCACTGGGCATTATTAGCCATGCCCATATTCCCATACTGGGGGACCAAGACTGACATGTATCCAACAAACAAGATGGACACACAGCTATTGTACTGCGTCCCTTTCAAATCAAGGTCTTCCTCGAGGCCGTTCAATCGGGAGTTGACAAGCGCATTGCGGTCGAGGTAGTTGAAGAGATACATGAACCAGAGAATAGGCTACAGAATAAAGCGATTAGTGGTAATCAACGAAAAAAGGCCCTGTCCACACTCACAATGATATACCGATCCAGCTTCTTCACTAGGGCAATCTCGCGTGCATCTGTTTTTGAGTGCGCCCCGAACTCATCCACCTTGTCCATTCGGGGGAACTTGGCGAATGCATCGTCGCCTTGGGTCGTCTCGACGCGTTCGATCTGGTTGTCTCGGGCGGGTTCGTCCTCTCTGGACTTGGTGCTGCTGACGACGCCGGCCTCGCCGGGTCGATCTTGGGCAGACATTGTGATATCTTGTCAGCTCACAGCCCTGATTGTGATTATAGCCGAATATAGTACTAAACAAGTCCCTCACTGGGGCGCGTCGCGTTTATATACCTACCGCAAATCAGCCTCGGCTCTCTTATTCTCCCCCGTCAACTATCCCCACGGGGTAACGTTGATCGACAAGGGTAAAATGCGGGGAGCATACCTTAGAGACAAGGTTTGCTCAGGATGATGTCGTTTCCGCAATTGAAGGACTCGCCTTTGTTCGTCATTGGTGCTGTTACCGAGGATCGGCGGCTGGTTGCACTGAAGAGGATAGTAGAGCTGTTGATCGGTAGGTTGACTATTGAAACATGACATGGCTCCCGGGGTCGTGCTTGCGGTGTGCAACGGAAAAGGAGTCTTGGCAGGGTGTAGTTTTCCGTATTTCCGACATAGCGGCAACTCAATGGTATAAGACGTTCCCAATGATCCGCTTGCCACCTCTAGACCGAACTCAGCTCTGCTATCATTGTGCATGGAAATTCAAGTTAATCCATCCCCGTGATTCCTCCTCAGGACCAGGTTGTTAAATCCCGGTTGCGTGTCCAGCTTGCGGGGTAACTACCATAGATGAAGCATCTTCACAGCTTTTTACTGGGTGACGAATAAGCCGGGGACTCTCGGCTCCTTGAAACATGCGGTTTGATCCTCTCGGGGAAGGTCGGTTCTAGGCCGAAACAACCCTGCAGTCAATATGGGATCGTCCAGGTATGAGAGCTTTGGAAGCAAAGGCAGTCATGATGGAAAATACGCAACAGTCCATCGTTACTGAGCTTTCCACTTGACGAGTTCACATCCCGCAAGTTCTCTTGAGTTTGGCTACATTAACGATCCCATGATCGGACTAAGGGTAACAACTATTTGCTGCTTGCTTGTAGGCGCTTTTGCAGTCACGTTTGCAGGCGCCCAGGTCGCACCCGCGCCAGATGGCTGGCCGTCGTTCAGCTATCAGGGAGTGGTGACGGACAAAGCCAAGCTCAAATATAACCCGACAGATGAATTCATCTTCCCCAGCGTGTTCCATGCCAGCGTCTACCTGAAGAACCCCATCGGGGATTGGTATCTCTACTACGCACCGCACGACAACCCCGGCGGCATCTCGCTCATGTACGCCGACACTTCCGACGGGCCCTGGACCGAGTACGTCGACAACCCGGTCATCGCGAACGTGTAGGAAGGCCACTACTCGGTGCTTCACGTCTCTAGCCCGGACGCGAAGTGGAACGTGCAGGCCGGCCGCCTGTTCGTGTACTTCCACGGCACCAACTCGCAGACGCGCTGGGCGGAGACGGACGACGGCGCCACCTTCGACTACGGCGGCATCGCGGTGGACAACAGCATGGGAGGGCCCAACGTCACCGAGACGAGCTACGCTCGCGTCTTCACGCACCGCAACCCGGCGTCGGGCTACGCTTACGGCATGTTCTACATGGGCAACGAGCGCGACAACAAGCGCCGCATCAGACTGGCCGAGTCGAAGGACGGCCACAGCTGGACCGTGGACCCTGACTATGTCGTGACGCCCGGCTCCGAGGACGCGGGGAATGTCTCTGGCGGGAGTCTCTGGGAGTGGCATGGACAGCTCTATGTTATATACCATAGCTCCAGCGGCAAGACCTTCGCCCGAACTATTGACCGCACGCTGCGCCAGGTCGGCTCTGTTCCTATCTTGCTGCACAAGGCCAGCGGGGTTGGCGATGATTCTGGGCGTGTCGCCTCTCCGGAGATTGTCACATATCAGGGCGAGACGTATCTGTTCTACGAGTCGGGGGACCGCCTTGGCGCCACCATTGCCTGGGCAAAGGCCACGTGAGGGAGATTTTGCATGACGGATACCGGGATGATACGAGAGGGAGGGTTACATAGATTGGAGCTGGGAATAAACATGTCCCTCAATACCCCGAAACATTGGGCCATACCACCCCGCCAATGTTCCATTCGATAGGGTGCCATTGCGAGTCGATGTTCTGTGCCGGTGATGTCGCTAGGGATTGTTGTCTACGGTGATGCCACAGAGCTGTTGCAGCCCCCGATTCGCTGGCCGCGGAGAATGGT
Organism: Neonectria coccinea; assembly: GCA_019137265.1. Classification (NCBI taxonomy): domain Eukaryota; kingdom Fungi; phylum Ascomycota; class Sordariomycetes; order Hypocreales; family Nectriaceae; genus Neonectria; species Neonectria coccinea. The sequence continues at coordinate 176,244 of WPDF01000027.1, forward strand.
AGGACTTAATAGGCTTGCGGTACCCACGACTTAGACTTTCCTGTTTCTATCGTGTCCGAAAAGCGACTGTTGCGTCCCACCAATTCCTTATACTCTTCTTGTTAGAATCGTCCGAGCATACCCAGTGGAGCCGGCGATGGCTATCCCCATTATGGCTCGTCCAGGTCAGGATATAATCCGTCGTATTCAGAGGGTGGAGTGCGATAGCCTTTCAGACCGTAAGCTTCTATCCTGCAAGACTGGGCGCAAGACTCACAACCATGCTTATAGGCCGATGCTGAACGAGAAACTCCCTCAGATCTGCGTAGTGTCACTTTAGATCATAGTAGTTGCCCAGTTGCTTCATGCTCGAGTCGTACCCATAGGGGATAAAATACTGTCACCGTATCTGAAAGCCGTGGCAATGAACTTGGGGCTGTCTTCCTGGGTGCTCTCTTCCCGAAGCTTAGCTCTCTCACTAGGCCCCAGGACACATAGCTCGAGGTCATTCAGTCCCCTCGAGCTGACAAGTTTTCCCAGATCAGGGTACTCGGCATTGAGATCTCGACTGGAGCCTGGCACGATAGTTAGCTTCGATCAGACAGTTTCCGAGAGGGCGGGCTATAACTTACGCCACCGCCCGTCTGTGTAGTGAGCAATCCATGTCCCATCGGATCCATGGCTCATTGCATCTGGCCATGCCGAGTCCCATTGCAACGCTGCCTCTATACATATATATGTAAATCCGAGACAAGCGCTCGCTTGTCAGACGTTTTATTTGCTGGTGCCTGTGGGGCCTCTACTCTAAGCCCCGAGGCGCAGCTTATATATACAGCGCCACTGCGTGCAGGATTCTACCTCTTTACAACAGCTAAGGCAGCTTTTTGGTATCAGTTCCACCTTTTCTCAGTAGTCTACTTAGCTGAGACTTTGATCTTGCGGATGAAATTAAGCTATGTGATGTTACGATTGGTACCCTTCGGATCCACTGGAACCTTTACTATCACCAGATTAAGGTGAAGATCAGTGCACCATTTATTTCTAGTAATCTCATTCTCTTGACATCCTTGCAGTGAACAAGAAGCTGCCTTACCTGTTGCAAAGGGATAGGCCTCCAAGCTCCCCCTGAGCTTTCTCAGCGCACCAGCGCCCCATGGTCTCTATCGAAATGTCGAGAACTTCACCCCGCTATTTTGGCCCCCGCGGCGCCATGTCCAGCTTATCCCTCAATCACGCTCTTTCGTGACGGTTTCGAGTTCGCGCCGGCTTGAATTGGAGGCCATCGCCATCTTCATCTTGCCATCGTCCTCCTCGCTTCTTTGCCGTAAACATTCCAGCAGCCGAACAGTTGGCCGACCAGGCTCAACGTTGGGCGGCTTTCACTGGTGTCGTGAAACCCAACCCGCGGGATAGGTTCTTCCTTGTCATGGGTACGACAGGCTCTGGCAGAAGCACTTTCGTCTCTCGATGCACAGGGAAAAACGCTGTCTACCACCTATACTGTCACCTGCACTGCCACCTGCACTGCTACTTGCACTGCTACCTACACTGCCACCTACACTGCCACCTACACACTGCCACGTGCTGTGGAACATCCTGGCACCTTAAGCGTAATCCATCTCCCCACCACTGTCGAGTCAGGCCACACGCCTTGCTCCTGCTGCCGCCTCGGAGTGGGCGCAGCATCCGATATAAAGAATTCCTATCTCGCTTGACTGGAGACAGGGAGTCATCGTCCTTGGACTCATGATTTTTGAAAATGTCTTGCTTCCCGTATCCACGAGATACGGACGTGGAATCAATTCGAGTACCCTTGATAGCGCGAACCAACCAATACTCAATAACGGGACAAACCAATTTCTTCGACTTCTTCAACAGGGTGCTTGATGCAGAAACGCAAAAGTCCGAAGCTGCTGAATCTGATGGGCAGGAGAGCACTGGCTTGTCTCAAAGCCACTCGCTGGCTTTAGCCACTCAATCATGGCTGTTATTCGGTATAGCATCTCAAGCGCTAGGTCGAAACATCAGACATGAGGAGTTCGCAGGCGCCGACCCCGATGGACCTCATCCCTCCATCGATATTCGCATTCCGGAATGGTACTGGCAGGAGCTCAAAGCTCGATGGGATGAATTACATGACAGCCTCACTGCTGCGGAATTCGAAGCCAAGAGGGTTGAGCTTAACCAGATCTACAAGAGAACGCAGATACTTGTCATCTACATGGACCTTCTGGCGAATGATCTGGACGACGACAAGCTTGCAGAAATTCTCCTCTCAGTACACATGCTGTTGTATCTTGTGGCGCATGTGCTCGATTCCAGTACGCGCAAGGTCACCCAGACGGTCGCAGACTCAGCATCAACAAAGCTACTCAAGCGCAGAATGGTCAAAAGTGGGTGGTGCGAAAAGAGATTAAACTTCCTGGATGCATCTCCAATGACTTACCCAGAATTTTACTTCCTATCGTCACTCAAGCCACCTCGCATCAAGGCAGAAGATCACTCGAGCTGCAGTCGCGAGAGATGTCTTGTTACGAGCAAATTGTCTAAGCCTCTCCACCGCACTGACGACTGTCTTTGTGAAGATGTTGTCGTCCCAATCGACAGGGTGAATACCATCGTGGCTTCCGGAGGGATTCCTTTGATCAGGATTACACGGTCACCGCTTGGCAAGACTGAGCTCGAGGTGGTTCCGTATACGCCAGCCTCCAGATTTATCGCAATATCTCACGTCTGGGGCGATCAACAATTTGGATCTGCTCAGAACAGCTTACCCAAATGTCAAGTCGGATACCTTGAAGAAGTGCTTTCGAGTTTGCCCACCTCCCTGGATCACTGGGGATTGCGCGAATGGGTCACAGGTTGGCGGTATTCTCGGCCAGGCGAGATAGCACCGCCGAGCGCATACGAATGCTTCTGGTTGGACAGCTTCTGTATACCTCAAGCTGCCGAACACGCCGACCTTCGAAGCAAAGCCATCGAGTCAATGAACCTCATTTACGCTGCGGCATCCCACACCGTCGTCTTTGATAAGGGGCTACAGGCCTTGGACGCTGGTCGACGCCCGGCTTCCCTTGCGTATGGTGGACGTCCGACCTACTACAGCCCTAAAGACGAAAACTTGCTGGATGTTGTGGCATATATATATGCTTCAAATTGGATGGGCAGAGCGTGGACTCTACAGGAGGGCATCCTCTCAGGACACATTGTTTTCCCACTCCACGGATCGCTAGCATACCTCAAGTTGTTATGGCCGCATGACGATGATGGCTTTGGCGGCTTCTGGGAATACCTCGTGTCTATGATCCCGAAGGACTTCAGGCGATCAGTTCGCGGTTTGCCTCCGCGTAGGAGCAAACCTAAGACCGAGGTCAATAAGCGTCTGCAAGACGAACCCGAGCCATTCCGTGCGCCGGTGCAGCATCGACTCTTCACACATGTCAAGAAGTCTCTGCACGTCGAAGAGTACACAGATTACGCACGAACGCCGGTTAGTGGTCTGTTCTATTCTTAAGAGAAGTGCTTTTGACTAATGCCAGGTAGGCTGAGAGAGCAGCAAGATTTGTCAAAGCTCACTCTCTCCTCCAATCCAGAACGACAACTCAGGCCGAAGATATTCCACTGATTTTGATGAATGTGTCGTGCATGAATGCGAACGCCATATCACAAAGTAGAACCACCGAGGGAAGGATGAAGCAACTCTTCTATGGCCTCGAGTCACTTCCGACCGAGCTTCTCTTTTCTGATTGCGCCAGACCGAGCTCGTGTACTGTGGATGCTTGGATACCACGTGAGATAGCTCCCGAGAGTTTTGAGGGCAAGCACACTCTTAAGCTTGGCTCAGCAGGCTTCACCTTCGGGACCAGAAAAGGCGCTCAAGCTCTCAAGTTCTATTTGCTATCATCAGCGCATCAATCGGATCACTTCCGGCTCCTGCTACCGAATCAGAAGGACGCAGAAAGCCTCAAATACAACGTAGAAGCACTGCAGAGATCGAATGACGAGAAATCTGCGACACCTACAAGTCTATGGTGCATTGTAGTCGACAACGAACCGCCAGAGCGAGGAGCACGATTTATCGTCAATCGAGTTGTGGGCAACAAGTACTTCCTCCACTTCGACTGCCCTCTGCGCCTAACCGAGATCAAGGACTCGAAAAGTCCTGGCGATGCTCAACAGGACGCAAAGCACGAATGTAGTGCCGTCAGTCTGAATGGCGACTTTATCATTGAGCGCAGTTACGAGCCACAAGACTTGAGCATTTCGCGTCCCCAGAATCCAGAACAATATTCGGACAGGCTGATAGTCATCGGTCAGGCCATTTGCGGCATAATGAATCTGGGAGAGCTCTACTTGATCAGAGCGATCTGGGGCGATGAGAACTCCATGAGCAAGTTCTTCTACATCTTTTACGGCTTATAAAGTTTGAAGAAACATCAATGGGTGGAGAGGGCCTTGAGCGCATTCGTGCACCGAGCATGGATGGCAACATACCAGCCGGATTGGGACCCTAATGGACCATGGAAGTGGTTTTGGAAGCTGTCGAACTGGGAACCACCAATCCCGTTTAGAACTTTGATGAAATGGTGTTGCTCCTTTGGTTTCTTCCTTAGTTTCCAAACCGAAAGTTGGGTAGGAGTGGGGATTGTCACGCTGTATTGGCTGCCTTTGTTTCCGAAGGAGGAACTGATGAATATGTATATGACAGCAATTTTCACAAAGACGGTTCTTTCGTTCTTCTTCTAGGTAATGACACGAGTGCTGCCAGAATTCTAATCTCGAGATATCAAAAACTTGACACGGAAGACAATATCTATAAACTCATGTCATCCATCACTACACTAGCAATTTGCTACATGCAGCCCCATGCACACCCAAAAAGCCTACATGGTTCCTCGTCCTAAGATATAGTCACACAAGCTGAGAATATCTTAGCTACTGTTGCCACTTATGGCTGACATATAGGTCCACTTCATAAGAGAGAGAGAGCTGGAACGCGGCTGCAACTGATCCCCTTGTCAACTGCCCCTCTTCTCTCTCCGGGACGTACTTTAACCCTAATAGTACGGCTTCTGTTACTGGCGCAAACCAAAACTTTAAGGGTCATGACCTACGACGCTTCTACGCCGCAGCCTGTTCAGAGTACGTGTTCGTTCGCGCTCTTTCTTTTCTCATGAAGATAACTATACTAAACCCTGTATCTTTGTAGACGCTCACATTTATTTCATGCCCCGCTTTCTACATAAATTTTACAGCCCGGTCTGTATCGAGTTCGTCAAGAACACTGCATCAGCTATGGGACCTGACTCGCGCCTCCTCATCTGCGACATGTTAATCCCAGACATGGTTGAGGTTCATGAGAGCATGGACCTCTATTGGCTCGACCTAGCGCTTTTATGTATGACAGGACAGGAGAAAAAGAAGGCCGCTTTTGTAGAAATATTCGACGCTGCTGGCCTTGAGCTTGTCAAGATTTATCCTTCTGCTTATAGGAGGACAGTAATACTTGAGGCAAAGCTGAAGAAATAACTAGTCTAGTTAGGTATTCAACTTTACCGTTACTAGAAGTGACATTTCTTTATCCAGGCTAAATTTTACATCTTCTCTAATATCCCATAAGGTCAGTAGTTACGGAAAGTCCTTTATCCCTTTAAATATTACCAACAAGGAAACAACTGGACAGCTGGCGGAGACTATTGCTGTATAAACAGTTTGGATTTAAGTGGCCTTAAAGATGCCGTCATAAATCATGTTAACAAATACGCTATGATATTAGGGCTCTAACCCACTCAATATTAAGGATGATGCCGTTCTAACGTGATGGCAGCACCGATCACTGCACGGGTATTTAAATTCTAAGGAAACTAACTCAAAGGCAGCAGCAGCGGGGAAGTTGAACCCAAGGAGAGAAACACATGTCAAATCTAGCAATGCCGCATGGTTGTTCCAACTGTAGAAGGCTGATCGATTCTTCACAAATGTACGCTACTTAAGCATATTATTAGGTCGATATAGTAAACCTAATAACCTAATTCATCATCTAATGGATAGATTACTAGGTTAACACCTTAGTTTATAGCAAAAAGATAGCTAAGGATAAAGTAATAAGTAAGGAGATAAAAGGGGCTAGTATAGTTGTCTAGAAGGTTAAGTGAATTAATAGGAAGAGGAAGCTTATAGGGTAAATAGGGTAAAGACTATATAATAATAGGTTGGAAGGTTACAGTTATTACTACCTAGTTACTAGCTCTTTAAGCTCTAAGCTCTTTGGACTATTTGCTCTCTATTCTGTTAAGTAAGAACTTAACAGCCCTTTTTAGAAGAAAAGGAATAAAATATCCCCTTCTTAATCTACCTTTTATCTATCTATTCTTATACCTAATTAATAACTCCCTACTACACCCCAGTATCTGTACACGGAGGACGATTCACAAGGGCCAAGTCAAGAATCCAGAGGGCCGCGAAATCAAGGCCGAGTTGAAGGACTAGATGGAGCAAACAGTAGATAGCACCTTATTAAGCCAAATTCCCCAAGAAGTGGTACTGAGATGATCAAACAACCCCAGACGAGCTATATCGATGGACCCCAACATGCATCTTCCAGCGGGAGCATGTGTGATTGAGGACATGAGCATGGGCAATGACGGGCAACAGATCCTTGTTTCTACGATCGGGGAGCCTGTCAGAGCTAAAAGAATGACTGCCGGTAGCAGAGTAACGCAATTCGTTGGGTCGGTTTCTGATGAATCTTTTCAGCTTTACCTCGAGGCACTAGCGAAAAGATAGCTCCATCCTGGCTAATATAGGTGCTGGGTGAAAGCAGCTCGACATATCTTCCTGACTGCTGCTCAAGGAGGCCTTCGTCCATTAAACTCGGGTATAGGAAGAGAAGCTAGGTCATGCATTGAAAATTGTACTGTTCAGCCTATAAGGTCGAACGCGCGAATGATTGCTGACTTGATAAGGAGCCTGATCCGGGGTGAAATGCGCGAGATCGGACGTGTGTGATGTCTGTGCTGGCGTTGGAGTGTTTACGGCGATGTGCGGCGAGGATCTTGGGGAGGAGGCTGTAGTTAAATCTAGATAATGAACAACATCGATCTCATCAAACACCTTACTGACTTAGTCCACTTCTTGCCCAAGTTCACGCCTTGTGGAGGAACAAGGGCTCCTACCGAACGATTCGGTAAACGAGACCCACTCATACCGAATCCCGTCCTGCCTCTCAGGTAAGTTTTGCCGCTTCTTCGCCGAACCATGCCCTCAACTGTTTCACACTGCTTTCCGACACCAAAACCTCATTGGATGGGGACCCATCGGCGTTACGTCGGAATGCTAATCGGAGAATTGCGCCAATCTTGCATGCCGCTTCAGCCAGATCCTGTGTTCTGCATCGATGTTCCTCCCCTTTGATCCCAGAGACAGCCCAAAACTCCTCCCAGAAGGTGTCTTGCAGCAGCAGCTTACATGCATAGTCATGCCAGCCGTCGCGGGTCATGAACCCTGTAGTTAAGAAGAGGATGTCCAAATCCATTCCGAAAGGCATAATCGCCGCCAGAGACCAATCGACGATGCCTGTGATTTCGAACTTGTTCTCGTCGACTAGAATGTTGGTTACTGAGAAGTCACCATGCGTGAGAACTTGTGGGTAATCTTGACTGAAGAGTGAGGGAAGGCTCTCGATGAGTTTGGACAGCATCGAGTTCAGCAGGATGGACGACGGTGATTCTTCCACAAGCCGGGCGAGCCTTTTACGGATTCCTTCTTGCTGCTCTGCCTGGATTTTACGGTCAACCGGCTGCGGGCTGGACCAACATCGTGCAAAGTACCTTAAAGTTGTGAGCAAGATGGTCTCTGAATGGTGCTCGGCTTGTGTGGGGTTTACCGAGCCAGGTGCTTGACAAAGACTCCATGCTTGGCTTCTTCGCCAGGATCCATTTCAACCTGAAAAGCCAGGACTTCAATGTAGGATGAGCCTCTCAGATAGGGCATGGAGTAGATGGATAGCGGCGGATCGGCTCCCTCGACATTCCCGTGATAGGCCGACTCCGGCACAAGGGCGCCGTGGATCTTCTTGGCCAACTTCACCATCTCCTCATCGAGCATGGCCCCCGGTTCTCTGAAGGATACAATGAGATCTTGTGGTGGCCCGCGGCGCCTATTGCAGACGACGGTGTAGCTCATCGAGCCTGGGCTGTCTACAGGGCTAACCGTCGACGCACCAGAAACGGATTGTGCAATTTCGTCACATTGCATCTGGGACGGCGATTTGCGGCCGTCAAAGAAGCGGTTGGTGACCTGTTCGGCCCAAGAAGTCTGAGCCATTATCAAAGTGTAGTTTTCTTGGATCGCACCAACAGCGGAGGTCGAAGCGTGAAAAGACGTTGGTTGTGGTGGAAAGTCGTAGTTTTGGCGAGCGGGGTATTCACGATCACCTTCAGCCGTTCGCGTGGTGCTGCGGACTACCAACGTATTCAACAACCAACATGCATTGAATCAGGCAGCAGTCCCTCATTTCAGCCATCCTTTATGCAAGAACGGGCGACATGTGTACAGAGTATGAAGTTGGACACTCACAGGTAGTCACCACCAACATTTGTGGAGAGTAAGTATGGGTTACTCAGTAGTGGCTGCCTACGGGTGCCCATTGGGGGCCAATTATATACACTACCTGAGGCTGAGGCTGAGCTTCATCACCGAGATAACGAGAATGGGATACCGACATCTGTTGTGGTAATCAGGCCGGGGACAGCAACCAACAGCCGGCAGTTTGTCCTGGACTTCGCCGTGCCAGGAAGCTGGACGACCCGAGTATAAAAGCAGTGCGATGTCCTCTCGGAGGGTAGTTCAACTCGCAAACTCTTTTGTCAACATTAATCCTCACAATCAGTGTACAAACCCCTTTGTTCGATCAAGCTGCCTCTCTTACCTCATCAATTCATCAAAATGGCCACTGCCCAAACTCTCACTGCCGTGGACATCCCCGGTATTCATCACTCACCCACCGTTGAGGACTTTGCAGACTCCCGGAACGTGTATGTCTCATTGCTCCTCAGACCCCTCTGTGGTCTTTGTGCTAGCACTAACTCGATTTGCAGCTCCAATAATCTTCCCCAGCCTGAGGATCAGCCAGAGCTATCTGACACCACGCTCAAGAACTTGGGCGAGCTTTTTGTTCGCCACGACGTCCATGATGCCTTTGGCATTCATCTCCTGCATGCTCATTTCCAAGTCCCTGAGGGCAATGTCCTCTATGGGATCCAAGTCCAGGTTTCGGGCAATTCCGAATCCTGTTGGACCAAACCTGTGTCAGCAGAGGAGCTGGCCACAAAGCCCATTCATGGCCATGTCTTTCACTTACAGCCCAATGGAGCCTTCGTCCCGTATGAGTTCCAGGAGGGTGAAGCTCCATCCAAGGCAGTCAAGACCCGTGTTAGAGATTCCCTGCTCCAACTTATCCAATCAGAGGAATCCGTAGCCTCTCCCTCTAACTTGTCGGTGTGAGCTACTGGTAGGCGGTCACGTATACTACGCCAGTACACATGCTGCTCTTGTATTGCCCCAGATACGGACTCACGCATGTGGGCAGCCAGTATACCAAAGAGAGCAAGGTTGTAAAACCCTTTGCTGGCAGTCACAGCGAGCAGGTGATGACGATTGAACAACTCTATGATGATGATGCCTTTCTATCTATCGCTCCTAGATTGCTGGCTAAATTATCATGATACCCATCACCTCCATTGCACAGTGACGCCCTTGTCGTGCGATTCCCTCGCAAGTTCGATGGTCCTCAGGCCGTCTCTCGACTGTATCGCTTTGACAGCCAGCTCGGCCTTGCCGTTGATTGCATCTGCCACATTCTCATACACACTCATCCACCGGCCGGTGATGGTGGGGTACCGTCCGGTGTACTTCTTCGTCTCAGGGTCGTACTTCTGTACGCTCGAGTCAAACTCGTCGTATGTCGTGAGGATACCGCGGAACTCTTCCGACTCGACCCCGAATCCTTCATCCAGAGGCTTCTTGCCGGCGGCGATCTGCTCCTCCTGGGGGCAGGTGCTGCGTTGTTGGAACTGCGAGAGTCAGACATCAAGCTCGAGGGCCATCCATCATCCCATGTCGGGGAGGGGGTGAGGGGACACTTACCTTGATAAAAGAGCCCTTGGTTCCGCGTACGAGCTGCTTGAGCTGCTGTGACAGCGGCGAGACAACGCTCGTCTTGACAGTGACGAGCAGGTCCTGCTGGGCCCCGTCGTACTGCAGGATAATGGTAAAGGAGTCCTCGACCTCACTGTCAATGTCGCGCTGGGCGCGGAAAAAACCAGTGACGGACTTGGGTCGTCCAAACAGGGCAAGGGCTTGGTCTATGCTGTGGGTTCCTGTTACTCGGTGAGCGGTGCTGTCATTGTTGAGATGCAGTCGCCTACGTACCGAGCATAAAGGCATTTCCTGAGCCAGGCGTGTACTTCTTCTCCGTCATCAGGTTCAGCCACGGCGCTTTCTCAAAGTCGTAGTGAAGCTCGGCTTCCTTGATGTCGCCAAGCGCTCCCTTTTCAATGACCTGCTTGAGTGTCTGGAAATCGGCGTCCTGGAGGAGAGTCAGCAGCGTATCTTAGCCCATTCGAGCAGCACGACCCAACGTACCCATCGGCGGTTCTGGAAACAAGTGAGGATGAGGCCCTTCTGCTCCGCAATCTTGATGACCTTGTCTGCCTCCTCGGCCGACCTGGCAAAGGGCTTGTCCACAATTACTACACCCTGTCAGCAAGATTCGTGGGATTTCCTGACCGTCTCAAGACGCACCGTGCTTGCCCGCCAGAAGGGCCTTCTCGGCGAACAATGCGTGTGTGTCTATGTGCGTGGCGACGACGACGAACTGGACCTCAAGATCGGCGAAGAATGCGTCAGCCGTCCGGTGATGCTTGATGTCGGGGAAATCGACAGTGCAGTGGGATCCCTTGGGCGCCAAAGCGGGATCCGCAGGTGCTTCAGCCCTCTGTAAGATCGCCACGACCTCGTAGTCTGGGATGGCCCTGATGAAGGGAAGATGGAAGTTTTTGGCCGAGCTGCCGTAGCCCACGACGCCGACCTTGATTGGAGACATGATGATGATAGACTCAAACAAGGTAAAATCAGGACAACGTCTAGGAGAGACGGATGAGTTGAGCAATTGATGAGCAAAACGGTGTCGTGTGAGTGCGGGGTGATGGTGATATATGATATATATCGAAGAATGAACCTTGACTTGGCCCGAGACTCCCCGAGTGCTAAAAGAGGCGGGCAATGCCCCACCAGTCCCGGTTAATTACTCCGATGACCGTGCGAGTCATTACTCCGTGGGGAAATAGAACCAACTTCTGGGAGGGCCGAGTACCCTCTAAACCAGAGTATCGGTCCAGTCGGAAGCCGGCACGGTACGAACATTGGCATGATGGATCGTCATCTGCTCGAGCTAGCCTATTCCTGCCTAGCAGCTTGCTTGCTTACGCTCCGTTGATGTGTTTGCAAGAGGTAATGTGAGGGCGTTTGTCGTAATCAGCGCAGGCGTGGGCGTGGGCGATTGATCCATCTTGATACCTGGGAATAGCTTCATTTTAGGCTAAACACACCATTCCTGGAAACGGGGTCGAAAAGTGGAAATCGGGCCTCTTTCCATCGTGCATTATCGAGTCGGGCCAAAACCGGGCCCTAGAATTTCAATTCGCGGTTCAAAACTAACCAGTGGGTTCCTCATGCAAATTAGGGACCAGATATCAGGCTCGATGCGATGAATATGTAACACACAGATAGTACTAATCCATAAGCAAACCTGATACGCGTAAACAGCTGCGCTGCACCTCACGTTCACTCTGATCGCGCTCCCTGGTGGCCTTCGCGATGGCATATTGGCAGAGCCTGACTAGCTCAACTACAAAGTCGTTTGACCAACTTCATGTGTGCAAGCTCGTGGGGAGTCAACCTGCTGATGGGCATGCACTTCACTAGGTCGGCCGCCGAGCTGAGAAGTTCGAGGTCAACCTTTGCTTGGTGCTCGAGAGGATGCATCAAAGGGTTAAAAAAGATACTCATGATAGCAGCAGATAAAAGACAACGACCCTGAGACTTGACGATTAGCAACTTGATGGGTGACGGAACCAATTTTAGGACGAGTTAAGCGCAAGGCGCGATCGTCCTCACCAAAATTCTTCCCCTGCAAGCCCATTAATGGCAAATCTCAAGTAAATAAGAGTCGAGCGACAGGCCTCTGAAGAGAGAGTGACAATGGACTGGACTCTTCCATTCCATTCCCCATCCTCTAAGCTATTCTCAGAGTTCTTGGTGCAACATCGTCGCCCGCTAGCCCGGTGGATGGAAGCCATCAGGTGGTGGTATTCCAGATGGAAGCTGATGTGCCGCATGCTTCGCGGCAAAGCCATGCAGGACCAACAGCCTCTGATGATGTAGTATGTTGACCTGCTGTTACAGCGACTGCACGAGAACTGTGACGATGGCAAAAAGGCGCTCGACTTGGTTTCCTGGTACAACTTTACAACTTTCGACATCATTGGCGATCTCGCCTTCGGACAATTTTTCGACTGCCTCGACAACTCCGACTACCATCCGTGGGTATCCTTGATCTTCCAGTCGATCAAGGCAGGGTCCTTCATGACGTCGGTGAGACGACTGGGACGTGGTTTCGAAGTAGCGCTGAACTGGCTCATTCCCCGTCAGCTGCTCCAGCAAAGGGAGAAGCATATGCAACTGGTGCATGAAAAGGTCGCTCAGCGAATGGCCACCAACACCGATCGACCCGACCTTATGGACACCATGACCCGCAAGGAGGGTGCCTTAGTTCGTCTAAACCCCTACACAAGCCTATGGCTTCCTGCTAACATTGAGCTTATAGAGCATGTCCCTTGATGAAGTCCGGGGCCATGCCAACGTTCTCATCATGGCTGGATCTGAAACAACTGCCACCACCCTGTCTGGCACGACATATCTTTTGTGCATGCATCCTGCCGTTCTTGGCAAGCTCGCAACTGAGGTTCGCACTGTCTTCAAGAGCGAGAGAGAGATCAACCTGTTTAGCGTCCAGAAACTGCCGTATATGCTGGCGGTCCTAGACGAGGCGATGCGAGTATATCCGCCAGTGCCAAGCGCCATCCAACGGACAACCCCCAACCCCCAACCCCCAACCCCCCCCCGCCGGGAATATGATACTGGGCGAGTATCTCCCCATAAATGTAAGCAACACCCCTGGGGGCGCATGCTCAGAACCCATCTTCCGCTGGCGGTGGTAGTGTGCTTAGCATAATTCAGAGTTGACTGACTGTGAATATGTAGGTCAAGTTGGGAATCTGGCAGTGGGCCATGAACCGTGACCCCACCAACTTCACCGACCCTGAGACTTTTATCCCGGAACGTTGGCTTGGCGACCCAAGATTCGCCAATGACAAGACCGATGCTCTACAGCCGTTCTCCTATGGGCCACGTAACTGCCTAGGGAAGAAGTAAGCTTAAGCCCGCCCCAGCCGATGACCCCTCCCGACTGCTATATCCCACATACTAACGCATAGATGTGTCTTTAACCTGCAGCCTTGCCTACGCCGAAAGTAGACTGATTCTTGCCCGAATGATTTAGAACTTTGATCTCAAGGTCGCAGACGACAGTAGGAGATGGCTCGAGGACAGCGAGATGTACATGATTTGGCAGAAAGACCCTCTCCACGTTTACCTCACTTCGAGAAAGTTTGACGTAAGTGAGTAAGCCTCATTGCTTGGCGGCTTCTATACTGGGCCAATAGGAAAAGAAGACAGCTGTATCACTCAACCTAGAATTGTTGCTTCTCGTGCTGAAGTTGACATCGTCGGCCGGCGGGACACTTACCAGGCATCACGGATGCATGCTGCATCATTTAAAGCAGGGCAGCTTTGTCATCAATTCTTATACAGACTTAACAATTTCATTGCATTAAAGTGTCAAGAGCATCTAACGCCAAATCCCACAAATGTTCTTCATTTACAAAACTAAATGCTTATCTCATTCTACTGTAATCATCACTCAGTAATACTAGCATAGCGTGACACCGACAAAAACATGAAGCTCAGCTTAGCAGTCTATCTAGAACCACCTTCTCAATATATTATTCATAATCAGTAGCGATCCCATCACCACCATAGCGACAAGTGTATGCAGCCCCAATAAGGTCTTTATCTTCTCAAGCGCAAGCTCCACAGCAATCTCAATCGTGTCCCGGAGTCAACATGCGGATGACAGCCTCCAGTCATGACCGACAATATGACGACTGCTTTACGAGTCTAAGTCGGACCGGGAGTGCACTAACTCATTAAACATTATTTATATATCGATTTTACGGCCAGGTGTTGCCCTACTCAGAATTCTCAGCTGCCACATGATGTTCTGCCACGGTAATTACCTAGGGTAGGACGTACATTAAACGGCAACGTCTCATTTAATAGACCCAAGGCAAATGGCCCAGACTCCCTAATACATCTCCAAAATAAAGGAGCTTTCTCATTATGTTGACCAGAGTGCCCGTTCCATCACCGCTGCCGGCCCGGGATTAAAACTTCGGAGAATCATGGCTCCAGTGCAGGAGCGTTTCAAAGAGTTTGCAATAACGGGACCTGTCAAATGGCCAGAAGCCTGGCGGAAAGGATTACCGCATTTGTTTATGACTGGCTTCACAATCCTTTTTGCAAGCCACTTCGATCGTGGTCTGTCAGGTTCATGCTCCTTTTCCCGCCCGAACCACTGCCCCAACTTGGCTAGATCCTCGCCCATGTCCTCTTGCACAGCCTGAAGAAGATGCTGAATTATTTTGCCCCCCACTCCATCGTTTTCTAGCGCCGCATCTCGTCACCGAAGACATTAGATCTTCCTGGCGAGAGTAATCGGGTTGCTCCGAAGCGCCTACAGTCTCTTCAAAGCCCTTTCACTCATCTACCTAATCTCCTCCTCTCTTGCCAATTGTGACAACGCCACTTGGTCCCACGAACCGACGCCAAAGCTCGAGCACTTCCTCCGGAGGCTCCCATTTCGCTCTGCTTCCAATATCAGCCTTCCAAGACCTTCCCGTGACGTGCTCAACCTCTTGGATTCCCCCAGCCACAGGCGTTGCCTCCCACTCCACCTCGCCGTGGAGCACAATCCCGGAAGGGCCTTGAGCGTTTGACATGCCAATGACAAATTCTAGCTCTCGCAGTTCGGGCATACAGCATACAGCTCGTGACATGGCGAGCACCAGACGCCCGAATCGCTCCGGGTCCAGCTCTCGACGCCAGCTGTTGAAGGGCGAAGAGCCGTTGCTTCGTGCCACATCGTTCCGGTTGAACGGGTCTCGCACCCGGGAGTCGTCGCTGGAGTAGCCGGTAGCATCGACGCTGGGTTCGGCCCTAGGACTGGTTGGCCACCTTGGATAGTCGTCGTCTGACTCTGACTCTGACTCTGGAGTCCCTGTGTAGTAGTAAGTGCCGTCAGCAGCGACGATACTGGCGTTGATTGTAAAAGATTGCAAAGTGGGCCAATGTGGGAGAGTTTTTGGATCTGGGGAATCATTGGGCCAGAAAAGTTCCGGGGAGATGATGAAAGGGCCGGAGAGGGAGAACTCAGTGATAGGTAGTGACTGCGAAATAACATGCAGGGCCACGCTGAGAGAATCCGTTGAAGGCTGTTGAGGGTCGCGGAGGTCGCCTGGAATGAAATTGTGATTCCGAGGTTCACATGTGTCCCAGTTGAGATGAAGCTCTCTTAGCGAGGAGAAGTCTGCGTTGCCCATCAAAGAGATATGTTGTGTAAGCTCTGTAGTCCGCAGTTAGCAGTGGGGGAATAGCACCTAAATGATGGAATAAGCTCACCACAATAATCTTCTCTGCGCATATCTTGCCACCTCAGATCTGGCTCTAGCATGTCGATGTTTATAAATTCCAAACTGGGAAGGGCCGCTATGATCCGGAAAGCTGCGTTGGGATGCAGTGGTCTGAGTATTCCTCTGATGCTTAGCGATTCAACAATCCCAACTTCGGGGAGAAGCGGGCGTGGCTCGGTGAAGTCGAGGAAATGGCCGCTCATACGGTAAAGACCTGTTCCCCTGCGTTGGAGGCTACCGCTATCAAGCGACGATTCTGCGCTCATGCTTAGATGTATCCGTCTGCTAACACTACCAGGAGCGCCATTCTCTTCGACCTGCCACGCGTGCAGCGTGCGGAAGATGGCGTGAACCGCCTGTGAGAAGGCAGCCATGTTTTTCGTATGCTCATACGGTGGCTCAAGCTTCCAGCACCATGCGGAGCTGTACTCTGGCAGCACGATGTCGTGGGTAATGATAGACACAGCACGTCGCCGCTGAACGTGGCGAAAGGCGGTTTCAAAGCGAGAGAAGTCATTGCTGCACACCTTGACTGCAGAGAAGGTATTCATCTCGACGGCATCCTGCCACACGCGGGAGATGGATGCATACTGGGCGATGGATGGTGGCTTCAACCAAGGCTTGCGGTTTCTTTCCTCAACCTCCAAGAGACAAGAGACGATGAGCGAAGTGAGTGCGAAGGGAAGCTTGTCCATGGAAGCGTCGTGCCAAATGAATCTGTCTTCCGAGTGGTACAAAGAGTTGATAAAAGCAAAAATGAGTCATGCGGGGGTGGCTCTCAGGCTTCACTACTAGTAGGTATTTACATGTGCAGGTAGCGTGACGTGAGTCGAGTCATCAGCCACACTGGTTTTGATAGAGTTTAGGTCTTATGTATTACGCCTAGGCTGGCTGGCTGAGCTAACACCCAACTATTCATTCCAGGCTTTCCAAGATCTTAGACATCAAAGCCTTGGAGCAACCAATGTTTCCGCCGATGGTGAGGAGGAGCTTCTGCTTTCCTTGAGCGGCACTGCTTGCGGAGGTGTTGATAATGCGAAGTTCCCATGAGGAGGCTTTGCGTTTGTCATCAAGTCGAGGGATTGTATTCAAGTAGAGGGAAAGCTAGCTTTTCCTTCGCATCGTACTCTTTCTCGGGATCGAGTTTAACGAGAATGTCTACCTTGGAGCAGGGCCAGCAGCTCCAGAAGCTAGCCTACGCCGAACCCCCTATTCGACCCGAGGGATTTGTCCTCGCGCTTGTTGTCATCGTTCTGGTAGGGGCGGGAGTCTCGACAATCATCATCACCCTGAGAGTCTATGTTCGGGCCTGGATGCTTCGATGGTCGACATATTGGGGCTGGGAGGATACGTTTGCTGTATTGGCCTATGTGAGTTCATCCCTTTATTCCATTCTTCGCTTCGTCGTCATGGGTCTTAACCATCAACTGTAGGGCTCTTTCATCACAAGTAGTACCTTCACAGTCAAAGCAGCGTACTATGGCCTTGGAACGAGAGACGAGAAACTGAACGAATTTCATATGGTCCGATGCGCTAAATACATGCTTTACTCTCAAGTCACCTACGGACCGACGGTACCGCTGGTCAAAGCCTCGGTTGTCTTCATGTTGCTTCGATTCAACGTCGAACGGAAATATCGCTGGACGCTCTATGGCATGCAACTTCTTGCGACAGCCACGGCAGTGATGGGAATTATTGCTTCTCTCACATACTGCACGCCGGTTAAGGGGTACTGGAACCCTCTGCTGGGCAATTGTGGCGACTTCAACCGTGTTGTCATCATCGGATACGTTTGGACAGCTTTTGGTATTATAACAGACTGGTGGTTCGCTATCTTGCCCTACTTCGTTGTGCGGAAACTACAGATGAATCGGCGATCGAAACAAGTTGTCATGATCATTCTGGGCCTGGGTGCGGTTGCGAGCACTGCGACAATCGTGAGGGCACCCTACCTCCAATACTATCTTGCTACAAAGGATAAGCTCTGTATGTCTACTCCAAGTCTTGATTCATCCGCTCATGCCCTGATCGGCTCAATCGTAACCATCGAGCGCAGGGATACAAAAGTGACATCGGCTATGCATAGTGAGCCACCTTATACCCTAGGTACCTTCCGTCCGTTAGTTATGCATTTCTACGTCCAGCGC
>WPDF01000027.1:194275-204488 GCA_019137265.1 Neonectria coccinea
CCCCTAACGCTCAGCGCACCTGGCCCCTAACGCTCAGCGCACCTAGCCCTTAACGCCTAGTGAGCCCGTAATAGCCTCATAGCAATATATATGTGTATTCTTAGGCTAGATGCAGTATTATTGCATCTTCAATATCATATTATAAGTCATCCACATCGCGGGCTTCATTTTTATCACTCATACTAGCGTATAGGGGCTATTATGGGTTAGTATGCTTTAAAACACCGTTAAAAGGGCCCTTTCGTCGAATTCGTTATATTCTCGATCGAGCTCATACGTGATTTCCATATATGCACCATCGAGCAAGCCGAAATTCAACCAAAAGGCAGAAAATTCCTTGGCAACCAGTCCACATTCGAACAAGCGGCAAAAGGTATATAGGACAACTGTGCATAACTTTTGGACGGACCGCTAGACAAGGATGACCCGGTCACACACTAAATCTACTAGCCCGAGAGGGAAAGGAACGTCTTTTTAGCGTCTAATCCCTGTGCTCGATGGTATTTTACTCGATGGTAACGATTGAGCCGATCAGGGCATCACTCTAACACAACATGTCTCAGATTGGAACGGACATATTTTAATGTGGTGTCAAATGGAGAGCGGCATCGCCATCACCGCTGCGTCCCTTCCGTCCCTCCGTAAGCTCTTCAGCCAATATTTCGACCGCAGCCGCAATGCTTCTGCTGGCCAATCGAGGGGGAATGTATCTAGTGGTAAACAGATCCGCACTATTGGGGGAGGACAGATGAACTCCAACGGGACAGAGCTGGACAATCTCGCTCCGGCGGGCAAGGGAATCATGTCTGTGAATGTGAGTGGAGGGAAGTGGCGACGGCTGGAGGATGAGACGTCCAGCTCTAAGGGCATCATAGCAAGTACTGAGGTGAATGTGGAGGTAGAAAGCGTTAGTGACAGTGCCAGCAAACACTATCGCTAACAGAATGGGGCAGTAGATCAATACAGGTTGAGTGATTTATTTGCTGAGAAGTTCACACTCCCGGTTTACGACTCGCCATCTGCTGCCACTTCTATATAATGGACTTGACAAAATGCCGTCTAATAATGATAGCAAGAGCGGTACTGGGTCTTCCGGAATACCCGGAGAACTGGTCGTGACGGCGGCTTTTCCCAACATGCCTTGCTTCTTTTGGGGGGACTGTGATGCCGAACCCTTGCCGGCAAAGCCCAACTGGGAAGGCGGCTAGAAGAACACAGGGATAGCCCAGCGAGAAACACGTCATCTGAGTGCCACGCAAGCTTTCTGACAATTATAGGCGAGGAATAAATAACTCGAGGCAATTAAGTCGTACTTTAAAGTTTTCTTGTATGAATAAATAATAGAAGATGCTAGCCAGGTTGTCCTCTTGCAACCACTTTCACCCGCTTAGACGCCCTGCAGGATATTTCCCAGAAATCGCTCATGTCAACCATTGCAACAATGCTCGAACCCAGTCTTTCCGATCTTTACTACCGGACGCTCACAGACAGGTTCACGTTGGACAACACGCCTCTTCTTGCCGCTGCTGGAGCTAGTTTCGTCATCGGCTACCTACAGTATGTGTATGCCATCAGGCTCATGTTGAGCGATGGAAGGGGACCTTTTCCCCTCTGGATGCACCTGTTCTATCTTGCCCACGACTCGTCGTTTTGTTACACAATTGGCAGCGCCGCATATCGCTACAATAACCATCCCTATCTTCGTGGTACGTCGATAGCGTACGGCATTTGGAGCTGCCTCGAGATTTACTGCATCTACCACGCCATTCGATACCATCGTCAGCTGGAATTCTCGCCGGCCATGGGAACTGGCAGCAACTCACTGGGGGGCGTGCTTCGATACACCTTCTTTATGCAGGCCGCCATGTACTGTGTAGTCAATTTGATGGTCGAACTCATGGGTGGGCCAGGTTGCATCATGCACTGGGGCTGCCTCACCAATGTTCTCGCAATCATCGGACCCACGCATGAGATTCTTCGTCGAGGATCAAGAGACGGGCTCGCCGTGGGCTTCTGTATCGTCAACGTCCTTTGCGCCATCTTCACATTTGCGCCTTTTGGCATGTGGGTGCGCAGCCTGCCAGAGGTCTTTGACAAACCTATCTTTTACTTGGTTGGTTGTGTTCTCGGCGGGTATAGTCTCTGGTTACTCAACGTGGTCGCCTCTTACCCACCAAACCCTAGCAAACAGACTGTTTCCGGAAAGTCGGTCAAGAGCCAGTGACTTCCATTTTTCAATCTCACTGGGCAGATTTAATGGGTTCAGCCCCTCACAAGAATGTTGCAGGCGGATCGTGAGGGCGGGGTATCAGGGTCGGCAGGAGTATATAGACTACTTTTAGATAGACTGCTGAATAGATAAGGTTGACCTAATCACATAGCTAATTTCCTAGGCTAAGAGGGTAAGGAATGTCTTCTTAGCGTCTAATCCCTATGCTCGACAGTATTTTGCTCGATGGTTTTTTTCGAGCCGATCAGGGCATAAACCTTCAACTTCGTCTTCACTCATCATTGACCTATGCATAGCCTTCATCTTAACGTAGCCACAAGGGAGGCTACTAGCTCAAGTAAATGAACTCACTACCAAATCAAGTCTGGATGGCCAAGAAGGTAGGGTCCGTTTTCTGCATGTCAGACCAACGTAGTCATGGTGTACATTGCCCCTTTCGTCCCCCTTTTACTGGCTGTACGCTTTTCTCGCCTTTTGGTCTGCAACCTCTCGGACAAACGTTTCGAGGCTGCGTCCCTTCAAGTCAGGATACAAGTCAGCGGCAATCAGATACCCGAGATACTTCGCATGCTCCGGACTGTTGTCGCCGCGAACACCCCAAGAGTAGCAGTACTCATACGTCGCCCGCATCTGCGAGACGGTATCACTATCCTTCCGCTTGATTTCTGATAGGCTGGTCTCGATTTCCTTGGCCGATAGCTGTAGATAGGTCTCGTCAGCACGAGACACCTCCCAAGGTCTGGCAAGGCAGGAGATAGCCGACGCTTACCTTGGTGCTGTCGACCTTCTCGCCTGAAACCTTCTCCACCAACTTGACGACCTGGTTCTGGGTCAAACATTCTGAGAAGGCAAAGACCTTCTGGTTGATGGTCTTTGGGTCGCTAATGATCTTTGCAACATAGAGCCCAATATCCCGAGCATCTGTCAGGGCAATGGGGGATTCGCCCCCCTCAAAAATGGAGTTGATTGGAGCCAGCAGGGCATAATCAAAGCGGCCAGAGGGAACTCGTGGCAGCCCAATTTGGTACCACCAGCCAATATCAATGACGGTATAAGGCAGATACAGCCGCTGGACGTGGCTGAGTATGTCCTCTTTCTGCACACTTTTAGCACATGCAGCATTAAGTATCAAGTTCGCGGCACTCACGACATCCCGGAGATGCATGATCCCCTTGGGCGCGACCGTAGCGAAAAAGCATGGCACATATCGTTTTACGCCCGCGGCTGTGGCGGCTGTCGCTAAAGGGATCTCATCGCCAAGGGCCTGATAGTGAATGGTAGAGATCACCACGTCGATACCCTTCAAGATCCGAACAAGGCTCTCTTGGGGTCCCTGCAGATCGGCTGGAACAACATCCACGCCGCGAGTCTTGAGCTCCTCAACGGCCGGCTTGCCTAGCGAAGAGGGGCGCACAAGAGCCGTCAGGTCCTGTAAGCTTCAATCAGCATTGAACTCGCGGGGGCGGTGGATGGTGGGTGTCCTTACGAAAGCGTCGCTCGACTTCAAAAGACCATCGATAACTGATGTCCCCGTCTCGCCTGTGGCACCCACAAGCGCTACTCTCATCTTGTCTGTGGAGATGCGTCGACTGCGTATATCAGACAGCGAGCTGGCTTTTGTTGTTTTATCCGTGTAGATTGTTACTAGCAGGAGAAAGCACTACCCACTCGGGTGATGTATTGACCCCGCTTCTTTATACTCGTGCGTGATTGATCGCCATCGAACAATGTTGGAGGCGAGGCGACCTCGGAAGCTTGTCGGGCCGAGGGTTCGATTGATAATACGGCGCACTACATAACGTTATGTACAATGTCTCAGGGATCCAATTGTCACTTTGTGAAGCGCCATTTTCCATGGCTCAGTTGCGCCACGGACGATGAGGCTCGACAGCACCAACCAACAAGATAACGCGGCCCGGATAAGTCTCTCGTTATGCTGGCACAGAGAGAACACTCTTGGTGCCCCAAGACAAACACTCATAAGTGCGCAAGATGTCTATAGTTTGCCCTTTTCTGGCATGGCGAGTACGTGCCCCTTTCCCGTGATGTAATCTTTGCCTTCCACCCAACCGAACCGGTCGTTCAAGGTGGCTCCGGAGGTCCACCCTTGGCGCCGAGCATGCTAAGCAGACCGGAGACGGCGAGGTAATTGATGTCGTATCCCGCGAGGTCTCTGTACTTCCCGTCGCGTCGGAAGCCGGTTAGGTAACCGGCTTCGATAGCCAGTGCCGAGAACCAGGGCATCAACCTTGTGTTCCTCGTGGCCAACTACGACACCGTCCTCAGTGATGGCCGAGATGCCCACACTGTGGGTGTCGACTAGCTTGACACCGGGCTGGTTGAAGGCTTGTAGATACTCGTCGTGGAAAGTTGGGCGCTTGCACCAGCTAGGGTATCATGGCTTCAGCTTCTCCGCCAAAGCTGCGTCCGCCGACAATCGCGCTTACTCGCCTGCGAATGCGATCCTAGCGAGGCATGTCGAGAGTGAGAAGATACTCGAGGTACTCTTTGGCATCCTCCGGCGTCTCGATCTTGAGGCCGGGCTTTATCATCACACTTGATGTCGGTGACTTTCTGTTGGAACCACGCAATCTTGTCGAGATTCCACTTCTTGGCAATGCGGTTCGCATGTTCTCTCAATTCGTCGCCGGAAACATACTTCCTCGTGGGCACGTAGCCCGTCTCCTCTAGAAGAGGCATGTAGATGTAGCTCTCGACGTGGCAATTCAGTCCTAGATATCGGTTCCAGTCTGTCATTAGGTTAGCAAGGTGGTTAGTTGAGCACCAGTCAGACCACTTACACCAGGTGCCACCGAAACCACCAGCGCAGTCTACGATGCGCATATCCTCGAGCTTGAACCCGGTATCGAGGAGCCGCACCGCAGTGACAAGGCCGGCCCATGCAGCTCCGATGATGAGAATGTCCGTTTGAGAGCCATTCTCGGGGCGAACGGGGGCCTGTGCGGGCGTCTCTGCGAGCCACGGATCACTCTTGAAGTGGCGGAACTTTTCGAAAGAGTAGAAATCGAGATATTGCTTCGGACCCTCTGGGCGGATGCGCTTCTCCCGCTCTTTCAGATACTTTTTTTGCGCTTCATCGAAATGTCCATCCCCTTTATGGATCGCCGACTGGCTGTTGTCAACAGCACTCGGCGCCATGACGACAGTAATAACTGCAATTCGTGCTGGATAGAGTACGCCGCGAGGAGTTGAGTTGGGCGAGTGGTGCAGGGTATTTATTCACTAAACTCTCCAGAGCAGTGTTACAATGACGAGCTGATGTCATTTATTACTCAATCTTAAAGCCGACACGTGCTTCCGGGTCTAGACTTGTCCCGATCGTGCAAAATCGAACACTCAATTCGATGCTAAAACAATGTGACCTCTAGGATTACAGGACACCTCGGTAACTGAGCCAATCTGGTGGGATCGAGTGTCCGAGGGGCAGTCAAACAGGGCAAAAGTGAACCATGGTGGGAACTAGGCCTCGGAGATAGCGATTGCCTCGGCCACAGAATATTGGTGGAGGTTGAGTGATGAGTTAGCCCATCTGGCCATCGTGTCGAGTCGTGTCACTGGCAAATGGCGACACCTTTGCTGCGGGGAAGTGGTGGTGAAACGACCAGGTTGCTGGAAATTCCCGAGGAGTGTGAGGGTATCACCTTTGTATTGTGTTGAGTAATGTATATAGAATGGTAATTTAGTTATCAGAGCAATGAGGGTTAATTTCAGATACAAGACGCAGCGCGAGGAAGCGGGAGGAAAGATCTAAGAAAGCTGCTCCACGCGTCCAGAGGTAAGTATGTGATCCCACGATCCAAAGCAAGTAATACCCTTTACGCGTGACTTCCACCAGTCCGTGACATGGGGTCCCCGTATTGCCCCAGAGTCGGAAACAAGCCAGATTGCCATGGGACTGGCCGTCTCATAACCTTCCTGCCCATCCAATATAGTTACATAAGATTCTAGATCATAAGAAT
Source organism: Neonectria coccinea (assembly GCA_019137265.1). Taxonomy (NCBI): domain Eukaryota; kingdom Fungi; phylum Ascomycota; class Sordariomycetes; order Hypocreales; family Nectriaceae; genus Neonectria; species Neonectria coccinea. The sequence continues at coordinate 200,486 of WPDF01000027.1, forward strand.
AAAGGTTATAGATCTCAATTAGACTGAACTTATAGGCTGGTTCTACGCTCATTAATCATTAATATCTCGGAGGATAATTGTCAGAGAGGGCACCCTGTGCCAGAGGCTCGGAGGTTTGCTTCCGAGACTTCCAAGAGAATCAGCCAATCAGAGGGCGCTACCTCCTCAGATAAAACAAGGGGGGATCATAGCTAGCTTCAAGAGAGAAAGAGAGAAATGACACACATCATCAGATCAATACACACGCTTCCTATTACACAATAATAAAATGCAGATAATTAAAGACTTTAAGATGATAATTAGGAGTATAATTATCCTCGCTGATCCTCTTTTAGTTTGGGCGTTATCATAGCTGCTTGAGGTCGATCCCAATATAGTGGATAACAGACTCAACACACTTCATTCGGTTCTCAGCATCCCGTCGACACTGAAAGCGCATATGCGGCTACTACATTTATCATTTCGAGACTATGTCACTACAACCAAAAGTGAGTTCCGGGTAGACGAAAGACATATTCGCCAAACCTTAGCGAAACACTGTTTGCGTGTCATGCGCGGCGGTTTGCGTGAGAACGACATACTGATGTAATAGTGATACGACGCAATCACATTCATCTCCGAAGTGGAATAAACTAATAAGCGGTAACTTAGATAATGGCATTCCATGGAAGCACTACTTCACCCACATACTTGAAAGGGGGGCAGACGTCAATGCGAAAGTAGCATGCACGTTTCGAGAGGAGGACGACGATCTTAGTGAAGCCGAAGGTCTAAGTGAAGATGGGTGCACCGTGTTATTGGTGGCTTCGGCTCAAGGGTACGGCCAGATCGTTCAGCTGTTGCTCGAAAATGGCGCCGATCCTAATACTCAGGGGGTTTGGAGCAAGCACAAGGTGTCCTACTTCGAGATGAACTCGGCCTCTATCCTATGCGGCAATGCGCTTCTGGCGGCTACATGAGACTACCGTGAAGCTACTCTTGGCCGAACAGGCCCGAGTTCAACTCGCCACCGCGTACTTCTTAATCGCTGTCTACTTCTCCATGGCGTGCGGTACATTGGATTGGCACTCGATCTTCTGGCAGCATCCTGTTGATGACACCTACCGCCCCGAGGCCGTCACCGAGAAGCCGGAGCTGAAGGAATTGGCCGTTCTCGAATCAGTCACCGGTCATCTTTGAAGCCTATTGTTGTTCTTTTGTTTGGGTAGGGTATTTTCAGCGGCCCGTTGGGACAGTCCGATCTTTTCTTGTTAGTTCTTTCGTTATTTTTAAGAGTATACTGATTTGCATTTACTCTGTAATGTCCTATACCTCCGCTCCTTGTCACCTGAGCCTGGCCGGTCGATTATGATCTCGTCAACCCCAGAAGTCTTCCAAACAGGACTAACTTCTCAAAGCATCCATATGACCAACCTGATTTCAAGTGACCGATTTTGTGTGGTTTGAGACATCTTTTACAAATTTCCACGTCTATAAGGAGACCCTATAATCTCCTACCAAGGGATTGAGACCCGAGGTTATAGATATGGGAAAATCTTTGCAACTCTCCCCGTACTGTGGCAAGCTTTATATCTATAGTCTTAGTGAAGATATAAAGTCTGTTATCTCGTTCTATACTATCTTTAAAGTATAGAATTTAGGAAAATAGAAAGCTTCCTCCTTTAATCTTTCCTATAGCACCATTTTCTCTTAGAACTAATATTACATTAGTATAAACTTTCCTTAAGGAGCTCAAATAGCTCTAGGTAAATATTTCAAGCTTACTATTTCGGTAAGTAGTAATAATATCTACTTATAATATTAATTACCTCTCTTATATTAAAAGTGTAAGAATATTCTACTAGCAGGTAACCTATACTATTAATATAAAAGTCTAGCTATTAGCTAAATCAGGTATGAATAACATAAAAAAAAAATATAAAAGTCTTTATAAAGTTGATATCCTTATATTATAGGTATTTACTTACTATTAGGTAGGCTTTCTCCTTAACACGCGGTTCTCATGTGCGCTGCCGCGATTAAGGACCTAGCGTCCCCAAATTCGACCTACGTCCGCTACAACGATGGCTGCACAGTGTTGCACATTGCTGTGAGGTCTGGCAACGCCCGTATGATGTTTGCCATTGTAGCTGCTCTGCAGAAGGGGTCTCGATTTGAAGAGGTAGTAAGTTCCAGAGACAAAGCCGACAAGACTCCGCTCCAGTATGCCGCTGAAAGTGGATATACGGCCATTGTCGAGGACTTTCTACGCTATGAGGACCATGTGGAGGAGAGTAACTACAGGTTGGCAGCAGAGCTCGCTGCGGATCGCGGGCACTTGGCAACAGTCCGCTCGTTCATGTTTGGAACGAATGACAACATCGGAAGGCAGCTGCTTGTAGCAGCGTCGGGTGCGGGACAGCTGCTGGTCGTACGATATATCTTGTGCGAGAAGCGTATTTCTCCGGGCGTTGAGTGTGAAGATCTGCGACCACTGTGCCAGGCTTCTGCGAGGGGACACATGGAGGTCGTGCGTGCCCTCTTGAGCTCCAGAGCCTCGGTAAGCGCAGCAGACAGGCAGAGCAAGACACCCTTACACCACGCAGCAGAGAATGGGATGGAAATAGTGGCCAAGACGCTTCTCAATCGCCAGGCTAACGTCAACGCCCTGGACGTCGAGACGAAAACTCCACTACATAGCGCTGCGAGGGTGATGCGTGCAGCCCATAAGGCTATTGTCGTGAGCCGATAGGGCGCATTAGGGATCATATAACAATTGCGTAAGCATATCACATAATCTAACGGACCGGGCCTCTTAAAGGTCCCAGTCCGACCGGCCAATCAAATGAAGGGCATCCTTCTTCACACAACTAATCTTTAACTTATATAAGTAATATAACCCTTTTCTGCATATTATATAGTAGTAATTATATACTATTATATAATGAATTAGCTTATAATTCAATTTGATTAAGCATTAAGCTATATGCTAACTAGATCTTAGCGATTATTAGGTCTTAGACTAATTAGGCCCTAAACGTTATAGTATAACTAGCTTAGTACCTTTAGGCTTAAACTCTCTAAGAGCCTTATCTTACTCTTATATTCCTTATACTATCTTATAATAGCGAAAAATACACTAAACTAGTATCTCCCTTATAGTAACCCTATAAATCCTTTCTCTTATTATATTAATTCCTAACGCTATTAATTACCTATAATTAGGAAATTAACTAATTAAGATTTATATATAGAGCTCTACTATAGGCCTTACTCTACTTTAGTCTATACTAATTAAATATTAGTAAAAAAGGGATCTTAGCGATTCGAACTATAATCTTACTAAATTCCCTATGTATAGACTACTTATATTGAATTTTAACCCTACTTTTACTACCTTAAGCATAAAGACTTATAATACTATATTCTATACTAATAATTATAATTATACCTTATTATATTAATTATATTAATTATTAATAACCCCTAAATAGTAAAAAAGTAATAATCTACTTTAGCTTATCTTTATCGCTTAACCGTTTAGATTCTATAGATTCTAAATACTAATAAGCTAGCTAGATCCCTATAAATCCTAGATTAAATACTATTATTTTACTCGCTAGTAATTCTAGTATAAAGATAAAGTATTATAAATAGTAGATTAGTTCCTTAGGAGTATATAATTTATTCCTCTAATTAACTAAAGCTAAAATAATTTATAAATCTTAAGCTAAGTATACTTACCCCTTAGAAAGTAGTTATACCTTACCTAAAGGTAATAACTACTTAATTAAAAAGGTATAAAAGTATAATTTTATACTAAGTTAAAAATAGATTATTAATTTAGCTATATAAAGCTATTCCTATAGTGGGGGTCCTTAGATAGGTAGGCTAATAGGTTACTAATAGGGATATAATAGGGATAAAGAGAACAGTTAGAAGGGGATAGAGTTTTTAGGAGGAGATATTAACATCGAGAGAGAGAGGGATTATTATAAAGAGATAAGATAGAGAGATTTTTATT